>MU090394.1:0-54760 GCA_014858505.1 Corymbia citriodora subsp. variegata | reverse complement strand
TTATTGCTAAATGGTTGGATGGATACAAATGAGGGGAGGGCACCCCGCTCTCGAATTACAACCATTAATTGAGTTTGGAATTGGCAAACGAGATCCTATCACCACACCTAACAACAACTAGCAATTATGCCAAAGAGAATTCTAGACCACAATACAATTACCGTATCACCCGTTTCTGATAATGTTCCCAAAGCACTTAGTAAATCTCAGGGGTATTTTAGTCGTTCCTCCTTGATCATGCACACTTAGTTGGCCATGGAAACCTTGGATCCATGACACAATAGTTTCGCTTTCCAATTCCGGGCTTGGGTGATTTACTTGATCAACTACATGAAGCGTGTGTCTTTTCGAAGATAGACTTGAGAATCAGATGCCATCAAATTTAAATGAGTCTTGAAGATGAGGTTAAGGCTACTTCCTTGGCTCGTGACAAAGAAAATTTTAAGTGGACTATCATGTCATTCGGTACCTTCAAGAGCACTTGACAAATCTCCAATAAGCATTCCAAGCATTGATAGACCGAAAGTTAATTGTTTTTTTTTTTTTTTGGTAAGGTAAGTTTACATATTAATGACCAAAGATGTACAATAAATGTGAGACGTGGTACCAATAGGCACTCAGTTAGACAACATGTCGTTGGAGTGACAAGGTACCGCGGTCACATGTGAGAACAAAACATGTACAAAATAAGGAATAGAAAAGGACTAAAGGGACCCAAACAGTCCTAGGATTGGGCCAAAGACAGCTCCACATAAAAAATACGGGGGTCTATCCCCCAACACCACTACATCCTCCTATTCCTAGGGTTGTCTTCAACCCTTTTGAAAGCCAAAGCCTTATCCTTTACCTTCTTGAATAGCTGCAACTTAAAGGATGGAATGTAAAGATTTCGGCGACGGAAGATAATATCATTCCTGGTTTTCCAAATGATATAGCAATGTGCTTCAAAAGAAAACTAAGCTATCTCATAGTAAAACCCCTTGCTAGAAAGGACATTACTAACCCAAAGGAGGTTGTCCGGCCAAGCAGAATTGATCCAAAGAATATTACATTTAGCGGCCCAAAAGTTGGCGAGGGAGTTGGGGACGCATCATTCAAAAAAAAGGTGATTGACTGAGTCAGGCCTAGACTTATAGAAGGCACAAACCATGGAAGGTATTCTGCCATAGAGCATGAGAAGTACCTGCGTTCGAAGATGGTTTTTGGAGATGAGCCACATGAGGAATTGGTGTCTAGGGGCTAAAGCCTTATCCCAGACAAAAGAAGACCAGAGAACCGGGTTGACTTTACAGCCAATAGTGGCCCAAGTTGAAGCCATTGAGAATTTTCCAGAGGCATCCTCCATCGAACTAAAATTGTCCTAACCTTGAGAAAGTGGAGGAACCGAGATTTGTCACAATGACAAATCTTGCGTGAGTTGGAGCCCATTCGGAGTGTATAAGTCCTTCACTTTCGCTTGCTTGAGAAGGTCTGACTGGTAAATATAATTGTCAAAGAAAATCAAGTTGAAAGGGCCACACTCTAGCCAAGGATCAAACCACAGCGATGTATGTTCGTCATCTCCTATCTTCCATCTAAAGTGTGGTTGGAATTCATCTCTTAGCGCAAGAATCTTCCGCCAGGCCCAAGAGCAGTGAGTTGGAGTAGGAGAAATCCAAAAAAATGTCACTTCTAAATGGACAGGGTGTTTTCCCTGGATACGTGCCGTGTAGCAAAGGAATAGTGATGCATCCTAGCAATATCGAATTTGTCAGCTGCGAACACTTCATGAGATTCGAAGATTACATGGCTTCGCTTCTTTCTACAGGAGATTGATAACGAATATCAGTTTCATTGCTTCACCAATTATTGAAAAGGATAGAACTTTCAAGAAAACAAAAAGGCACAAAAGAGTTTTGAACTCTTAAAAAAATCACTGAAGCTCCAGTTTTAGCACTAGATCTTTGAGGTTCAATGTGATGCTGCTAATGTTGTCATTGGTGCCATTCTGAGTCAAGAAGACCGTCCCATTGCCTTTTTCAGTGAAGAACGCCACGATACTGGGCTAAAGTATTCAATTTATAGAAAGAAAGTTTTATGGTGTAGTGCGTATTCTCAAAGAACGCCGTCCCATTCCCTCGTTATCCTCTCTTTGTTTTTCTCTCTCTCTCTTTCGGTGGATTCCTAGGTTTCTTGAGTGATCAAGAGCGTGCTGTTTTGCTGGAGTTGCCTACCAGCGCGGTGATTCGGCTAAGAGAAGCCTAGATTATCAAGTGTCGCCTTTCTATCCTCAGCAGTGGGGTTCTCAACCTTCCCGAGATCGAAAATTCCTTCATATATTTTCTCGTTGAATACATCCCAACATCGTACAACACTCTCTGAGCCACTCACGACCCATAGAAATCTACCAAAACGGATAGGGAGAAAAATAAAAAGATAATGACAAGGTAAAATTCCCAAGAAGTAATAATGACATCGACGGCTTAAATTTGAAGATAGGTTCAACTAAATAGTCATTAGTTTAAATTGGAGCTCTTGGTGTCTTTTCAAAATGGAAGTATTTGACTCATACTCTGCACTCAATTAACATTCTTATGTTTCAAATTGGATATGCAAGATTTTACGAAAATTCGACCAATTCTAATAAGTATTTTAGTCTCCCGACTCACTGCATATCGCCTGAATTTGAGAGAACACAACATCGTACTCTTAATAAAGATCTCGATATATATAAAAGTTTAAGTGTGCATATTTATGGGACATTAGATGATAATAGACATGTAATTCATAAAATACGGACACTCAGCTATTTTGGACCATAAAGTATTGTATGCATCCTTATATGATGTGTCCTAAACACGTGACATTACAAGTCAATAGATTATTTCTTGAAATTGAAATAAAAGAGTATACTTTCTTAACATGCACTCGATTTATTGAAAATTGATAAATATAATACTATTTCATGATCAATGTCAACGCTCGCTATGCAATGTAAATCTTAAAATATAATCATAATGTAATAATAGATAAATCTATACTATTTCGTGGTCAATGTCAACGCCCGGTATGCAATGTAAATCTTCAAAAATAAAAAAGACAGGGGCTTCTCCTTCTTACCAGCCGAGACGCCTTCTCTTCGATGTGCTTCTTGAAAGTCCATATAGGAGCGCACGTACTCATCACTTGCGTTGCGCTTGCTCTTCCTGATCAGCTCTGCGACCTCCCAAATCGGCTTTTCCAGCAACTCTTTTGCCGTCAGCTGGACATATATCGGCACGCATCCGTTGCCCCAGTAGCCGGCTGGCAATGGCGGTTTTAGTGCCTTGCGGATGTTCGTCGAGTACGAGAATTTCACCATTTCGTCGCCCGGAATGTCCGATACTTTGACTCTGTTTCAGGAATTGTGAATCAATTGAAGTCAAGAGGTTTTGACTGGATATGTAAACGACTTACTTTGCGCGCCAAATGAATGCACCCAGAGCTTCGAACGTGGTGAACTTCTGGCCGCACTTCTCCAGCATCAATGCCTTGAACCGGTCCAACCACTCCTCTCTCACGTGGAAAAATTCCCTTACGAACGCACGATCCTCTTCATCATCGTACGGGTTTCGACCCTTCTCGCATAGGTAATCCCCGACCGGTGCCTCGACCCGACCCGGACTCCTCGGCCCCAACAAGACGTCCCGGTCCCACACTGGCTCGAGGGAAACTTGCTCCGCCCCACGAGCTAGCTCCGCCACCGCCCCAAAGAACAGGGTCGCCCCAAGCCCGTCGCACATGGCGTGGTGTATGGCAGCGCCTAAGCTGAACTCCCCACATTCGAACGCTGTGACTTGGAGCATGCACGGATTGGCCAAACTCTCCTCCGGATCTGGGTCGGGTATCAGCTGCTCCAAGAAACCCGAGTCCGCGTCGTCGAGGTTTTTAACCGCATGGAGAGTGCAATTGGCGGTGGCGTGAACGAGCGGCATGCCTTGGCCGGCGGCACAATGTAGCTCGAGGCGGTGATGATCATATTGTTACCATGGCGAAGCGTGCCGCATAGAGGGTAGTAGTGATAAAGCGCACCGGAGAGTGCTCTGGAGACAACTTGATATGGATCGTCGGCACGCTTCGTTCGGTCGGCATTTACATACACACGGAGGTAGCGGAACGTGACGTCGAGATTAGGGTCGGTGTCGAGGTGCGAGAGAGGGAGGACCTGCTCTTGATCGAGAGGTGGTGGCGTCAAGGGTTGGATGAGTTCGGTTCCGAGGATTTGGACTTGCATCTGGCCGACTGATTGGTTCCGGGCACATGAATTTGGGAAAAGTTTGGGTTTCGTTTTGGGAGAGTTAATGACTCCTTTCGTTGGAGATTTATTATTTATGGACGGTCCACGTCTTTCTTGATGATATCGAACCTTTTTTTTCAGAGCAAATGGTGTGGTTGGGATTTTCCAACGGTGTTGAGTTTTGGTGGATGCGACTCGTGGAGCATTTCATGCCATAAATCCTAAAAGTCGAATGAATATTCATTATTTTTTTCCTATTTAGACAAATTTGATTTAATTTTTTTTTGTAAGCATTCAAGAACGGTTGTTGAAAGAAAAAGACGGGGTGATTTTTTTTAGGTGGGTTTGCTGGCGAGTTTTATTTTTAGTGAAATTACCAACTTACCCATGTGGGGGGGTGCTATTTTTCAGACGAATTAAACAATGTTGGGGGCATTTTTGGCGAAATTGGCTTTGGCTTTTTGTTTCGTAGGTCCATCTGATTTCAGAAGACCTCTTTGTGATCCGGGTTGGTTGGCTATGTCGAGTTTATTTGAGCACCTTCTATGATATTGCAGGTTAGGCATAGGGAAGGGTTTCTTTCTGAATTATCAATGCTTATCTCTATGTGATATATCTCTGTGAGTATGTATTCTGGCGCATTTGGCTTCAGAAACTAGGAAGTGAAGTCTCACCGCAAAACAAACGCTTATGAAGAGAAAATCACTATTGACTTTGCAGCATTTACCTGCTCTCTGTGTTCATTTCTGAGGTACGAGTACGAGATTTTCGCACCTCAGGGCACGGATTTCATGCAAAGATAACGTTGTTTCACAGCATCTCTTTTCGGAGAAATGATGTCATGATGAGTGGCTGTTCTGATGTGTATGTTACATGACATTCATCTTAATTGAACTTCATTGGGCTGGAGAGTGGACGATCCGAATGTGATGAGACCTATAATGCAGCCATTAATTTATTCGCAACAAAGTGCTATAGTTTCTGATGTTAAATTATCCACGTTGGATGGCTTTAATCTTGATTCACCCATACCCGAGGGAGAACATAGTGGGAAGAAGGTCATAGGAAGCATAAGGAGATCTTCAGAGATGAATGAGCACCAGGGCTCAAAAACTCGCCTTCCTGAGGCAATTCCAGACTGCGAGGATAATGCTATCTTTGACAATGTTCAATCTACACGTTCTGTGGCTACACCAGAGATTCATGTAGAAAACTTTGTAACTTTTAACTTCTATGCCCTACCCAAGAAAAGAAAGAATGATTGGGTGCCAAAGGCCGCAGCCTGTAGAAATCCAATCCGAGAACGATCTTCTTTGGATAGTTCAACCAGCATGTGTACTCAGGAATCTGATCAACAAGGTCATTTGTCAGATCAAATAGAACCGAGAGAAGTAGATGTGCAGCCCGGGGCAGATACAAATTTTATTAACATTCCAGAGATTCCAAGAAAGCATTCTTCCATTGTCAAAAGTTTGAATTCCACTTTGGGTGAAGAGCAGAAGAAATGGTAGGGGCTCAGAAGGTTCAACTGTGCCACATGTTCCAGGAACAGAAGGCGAGGCAAATGAAAGCAATAAACCTTTTCTTGACACATCGAATGCTTCTAGGAGAAAACCTGCAGCTTATATACTGTCCTCTTTCTTTACTTGTAGACAGCCTCGACAAGCCCACTCAAATTTTTTGAAGAGATCAGAGGAAATTAATGTTAGCTATATCCCCTAAAACAATTTTGCAATAGTTACATATTAAGGATTTAAGTTACATTATTTTTTTAATGGCAAATAAATATTCATTTATCGTCTCATTTATACGAATGAGTCCATAAGATCAGTTGCGACTGAACCTATTCTTAAGGTGTTAAGAATCGGACTTCACTATAAACCTCCATTTCCATAAAAACCCAAAGCTTCACAACCCAAAAATCGGACTTCACGGTTTGATTTTCCGAAAATTTTGAATTTACGACCTAATTCCAAAAATTATCTCGATTGAATAAATGAGGGATGCGAACACTTACCGAGCGTTACTTTGTGAAGTTGATTCGGCTTAGCCTGATACCCCTGGCGCACGCGAGCAAAACCCTCCTTCTTTCTTTCCTTCTCTCTTTTCTTTCCCCATTTCCTTTTCTGTTTCTCAGCTGCGCGAGCTGTCGGCTTCTTTTTAACGAGCGCCCACCGTTGCTTCCTTCGTTGACTAAGTCAACATTTTTCTTCCTCTTTTTTGTTATATTTCTTGTGTACGGGTCACACCACCGCTGAAAAGTCAAAAATATTACAGAATATTAACAATAAAACACTAATAAAATAGATTATTTCAATATTTTTTTGTATCAAATGATGAGTTTAGCATCAATAAACCAAAATTAGAATTGTTTTAGTAAGCAGAACGAAATCATGAGAAGTCGATGCATATACTCCCTTGCCGAGTGTTCAAGTACGCAGAAAGAAACAAATCCATATGCTTTGACGCCGAAATAAATCATCCGCCAATCAGATTTTTCATTGTTCTTTTTAGGATGAAAATAAAAAAAATACTTTTAGATGCTTTTGGGAACACACATCCTAATTGACCGACCCCCACCATATGTAAATTCAAGTAACACTCAACTCTAGATCAATGTTGTATCGAAGTCTCTTTAACTTTTCATCTTTATCATAGAAATTGCAAATCATCAATCTCATATCCATAACAACTATATTAAGCAGGAATTGACAATAAAGTGGAGTATATTAGGTTAAAAAATTAATAAATTGCTAGACTGAACTATTCATTCCATATAAAATGAGATGAATAGTTTTGACTCTGAGCTAGTTTATATATTTCTTCTGGACATTGAAGTTTTTACAATCATCTATGCTAAAAACTGGCCATGCACAATAAAACATTCTCGTATAAAAAAAAGAAAAAAAGAATAGAGAAAACGTAAGTGGAAAATATAACAAACTTATATCTAGTGAGTTTTAAAATGAGTGAGACCAAATATAATTCATGTTCGTTTGTTTGTTTCTTGATGTACCACAATAATTACAAATCTACCTAGAAGTTGAATTCATGTTTGTAGTACTTGCATTAAGAAAATCGAAAAGAAAAATAGAGAATGATTCAGACTCACTTTAGAATGCTTTAAGGTCCCGATGGAAGCTTAGAACTCATTCTCAAACCCCCGTAATTTCTTGCAATCCGTGATCCACGAGTTGCAATCATTTGGCAATTTCGTGGTTGATACATCAATCAACCTTTCCAACGATGCGCAGTGATGAAGCCATAAATGGTCCAAAGACTCCAACTCGTCGACGCCCTCAACAACCCGTAGGCTATCGCAATTCTTGATATCTAAAGTCTTCAGGTTCTTTAAGTTTGACAAACCACCAAGACTTTGCAGATCAGAACAATTATCAAGGTAAATGTACTTCCACGATTCCGACGTGCCTACAACTTGAATGTCGAGTATTTTATGGCATCCAACCAATTTGAGATCACGCAACTTATTTAATACTCTCAATGGAAAAATTAGTCTCCCTTCAGGACTACTCAATACATCGTTAGTCTCATAAACTAGCCTTTCGAAGGAGTCGCAACAAACAATAGACAATTTCTCCAGTGATTTGAACACCCAAGACAATTGGACCTCAACTAGCTTTGGACTAAAGTCCACCATGACATCTTTCAGCTCGCTCATTCTTGATAGCCTCAACCTTAAAAGTTCCTGGCACTTCACATGCAACTCCTTTAGTTGTGGAAGTTGAAGCCCATCAAGTTGCAATTCTTGCATTGGAGACCCACCGAGCATTAAAGATGACAAATTTCTCAGGTCCTGAGAGGGTGATGTTTCTGGATAAGATCTAAGAAATAACCTTTGAACGGACAAATTTCTCAGGTCCTGAAAAGTTTGCATATCCAATCCAAACAAATCAAGTTTGTTTAGCCGACGAAGGGAAGCAAGCTCAGTAGGAACAGGGACTTGGGGAAGGCTGATTTTCAATTTGGTCAGTTTGGATAACCTTCCAATCCACCGTAACTGACTGGTACAAAGTTCATCTCCTTCTCTTCCACAAACACATAGAGTCAACTCAACCAAATTAGTCAAGTTCGAAAGATTTGGGACTACCCGCAACAATGAAGATGCCACTGATAGATGGGTTAAACTTGTAGGCAATGTCGGCAACTCTTGAATCCAATGACATTGCATCAACTCAATTCTCTGCAAAGGAGGACGCATAATACTGGTCTCTAGAACTTCATAAACAGGAGTATATGATGGATTTAGGATTCTTAGAAAGTGTAAACCTCTAACTTCAAGAGGAAGTAGACCTTTTAGATTACAATTTTTAATTTCAAGCACGTCCAGATCCTCAAATAGTTCATTTAAATTAAAATAGATCTGCCAACCATATGATTGACCAGATTTATCCAAAAGGTGCACCTCATGTAATGATTTTAACTTCCATATGGAATCTGGGAGTTTGTCCACTTTAGTAGCTTCAACAAAGAAGCACTGCAAATTCACTAGGTCCCCGATATCTTCTGACAAATGTTTGACAGAATGGCATGATTGAATCTTTAGGTCAATCAAATTGTTCAATTTCCCAATAGAGCCATCAATGTTCATCAATTTGGAACACCTTTGGAAAGTAAGCCTCTCTAAATTTGGGCATTCAAAGAAGTCTGGTGTTCTGGTTATGTTATGACAGTCTTGAAGAGAAAGAACTTTCAATTTTCTTGTCATCTGTCAAAATGAATGCGATGTTCAAATACATGAAAAATCAAGTATTACTTTCCTAAAAAAAATGGAACAGAAATGAGCATATTACTCACCTTAGTTAAGTTTTGTAATCTCAAATCATCTAAGAACTCAACCTTCGAAAGTTCAAGAACCACCACATTCTCTAGGCGAATGTTAGTCCATTTATAGATTTCCACCAGAGAAATCCATCTTAATTTGGTAAGATCTATGTCACCAACAAGGGATAATTGAGACAATTTAAGGAATCTTAGATACTCAAATCTTCCAATCTCTTTACTTTGAACAACAACATCGTGGGAATTGCATACGGATTCATCAAGATATAGTGCTTGAACTTTCTCGCTTATCTGCAAATGAGAATGGGAGATGAGTGATATCGAATATTCTATTTCATACAGGATAAGAATTTATATATATAATAGAGTATCTTAAGTCAATGCAGAGGAATTTTTGTCAAAAACTATTTGTTCTCTATAGAAGTGCTTTACCTTCTCTGTTTTTATTGCTTCAAGGACCTCCTCTCGAATCCATATCCTGCTTCGGTCTTTAGGAATTCTTATATTTTCTAAATGAACAATTTGCTTTCCGAGATCTCTGAGTTGATCGTGCATCCAAAACTTATTGCTTGCCACAATCTTTACCAAAGACCTGCTAATGAGGACATCAACTCTAGTTTCTGGGGAATACTTACAATCTTTCCACATGTAAAATGCATTTGTCTTATCTTCACCAACGAAAAAGCATGCAATATCGAGAAAAATTTGTTGTTCCTTGAAACTTAGGGCATCATAGCTGATCTTCAATTTTCTAAAAACATCATCGTGAGGTGCTTCCCTTAACTCGTCCAATGTCTCTTTCCACATTTCTTGTGATTTGTCATGTAGGTATTTACCAATTACTTCAAGAGCCAATGGAAGTCCTCCAGTAGAATATACGATTGCCCTTGAAAGATCATTGTAATCATCTAAATGAGACCCCCCATCAAATGCACACCTATTGAAAAGCTTCAACGCATGATAAGTACTCATCATTACCATTTCATAATCTACGATATGATACTTCTTCATAAATTTTGGCAAGACATCTTTATCTCTAGTTGTAATCAATATTCTAGATCCTGAATACAAAGCACTTTTTCCAACTAATTTCTCCACTTGTTCGCTATCATCAATATCATCAAGTACAATAAGGACTTTCTTATTGCAAAGCATTTCTCCAATCCTCTCCATTCCATATTCAATTTCGTCAATGCTCCTTATCACTTGAAGATGGCCAATTTCGGACAATAACTTCTTTTGCAAGTCAACTAAGCCATTGGCTTTTGATGATTTCCCTCGAACATCTTCAAGAAAACAACACTTTCCAAAACAAGAAGAGAGTCGATTGAAGATGACCTTGGCAAGAGTCGTTTTACCGATACCTTCCATGCCATAAATTTTAATGAGTCACACATCATCAGAATTGACGTCTAATAATTTGCTTACTTCAGCTACTTGACCCTTGATTCCAACTAAATGTTCAGTCACCGATCTATGTTTCGTCTTCAACTTTTTCACAAGCTCTTCAACTATCAATTTGATCAGTTCCCCATGGCTGTCACAATGAAAAACCATTTTAATGGGGGTAAAGATGTAAAATCATGATTGCCAAGCTAGAAATATTTTTATTCAAGCACTGTATTAACTAAATAATGATATGATGAGTAAAGGGAACTCAACAATCTTGAAGTGATCTTCTAAAAGACCATATTTAACATAAACATTACTCCCAAGCATACTTTTGACGGACTTGGCAATGCGTGCGCCATGTCTAGACCCGAAAGTTGACTTGATACCAACATGAAATTAGAAATCTCGGATCATGCAGAACAGATGTATTAAAATTTGTGTATTTGAAATTGACATTTTATGATTTATGTTTGAGCAACGACTGTATAAGTTGAATATTGGTCTTCAAGAGGAGAACAAATTGAAAGACTAAACAATCAGATAGGAATGTCAATTTCATTATCCCATTTTTTTTCCTCCCACTCCCCACAATGAAATATGAATTTATTTACTTGTCTATTGATATCCTTGTTCCATAGTTTCGTCATTCAGTATTATCACAATAAAACTCCCACCTCCATCTTACAGGAATTTTCACAGCTACGGTTAAGTGTTAAGGAAAAGTGGGGAAACAAGCAACTTGAAAGCAGCAAGCTTACCCTCCATATTTCTTCACTTCCCACCCCTTTATGGCATCAACCTCCTTTAAAGCCTCTCTCCAAGCATGTACCTGCTCATTATTCAACTCCTTCTCGCGCTCCAACGTGAGTATGGCATCGCTATACAACTGAGTTTTCAACTTAACATCATTGGGATCCACGTCGAAGAAAATAGGCAAGATCTCTTTATTACCTTCTGATTTATTGGTATTTGCCACAATTTGCACGAGCTCGCGGAGGCACCATTGACTCAAAGCATAGGTTCGAGAGAAGATGGGTATGTAGATCTTAGAGTTGTCGATTGCTCGCAGAAGGGATCCATCGATCCTCTCACCAATACGGAGTTCTTCGTTGTCTCGGAAGACACGTATTCCTTCATCAGTCAACATGTGGAAGAGGACGTCCGTAAATCCAACGCGAGTGTCAGGTCCTCTGAAGTTCAGGAAAACTTGGTACTCGCTTCTTGACGACATTCCTGCATCCGAGCTCGCCATAACAGTAGTTTGCGCAGCTTAGCAGATCTCTGTTTCGTTCTCTCGCTTGCTCTCTCTCTCTCTCTCTGTCTCTGTGACCAGATGTTCTTAGCAGAGAAAGATGCGCGAGACGCGTCACGAGGCGATTGAGTATAGGTCGTTGAGGAAAGGGCTGAAACCGGAAGTCTAGAGGAGGAAGACTACAAGCTCGAATGCTATTGGTCGACGAGAAAGAGGCCACGTCGTGAGGAAATAATTGTGCGGTGAATAGGAAAAGGAAACAAAGCAGACCACCGCGTTTTCTAGACGACAAGGAAATAACTCGTCCCATACGTGATTGGATACTCTTAGAAAAATCTAAAATTTTACATTTGTTCTTTTTCTTTTTCTTCTTCGTCGTTCCTGGCAACCACCTCCTTCTTCGAGGTCTTCGACGATCCCTTGCCTTGCGTCCTTTTGTAGTTGCCTTGCCGACGCACGCTTCTTGTGGACCAGTGCGTTTCTTCTCAACGAAGTTCCGAATGTCTTGAGCCATCGAAAAGCTTCCAAGCTCTGAGTCAGACTTTGGCTTGGGCTATGGTTTTACTTGAAGATGGTTAGTTCTTGTGAGGCAATGTTGGTTATGACTATAGTGGCTCTGGCTTAGCTTAGGCCCAGAGTCTATCTTTGGCTCTGGCTCAACCTTTGAAATAGAGGATGGTTTAAACTAATGCTCAAACTGATCGGGAACATGGCTTTCATTCCTTGTTTTGTTATGAATCTAGGTATACGTGGCTTTGATACCATGTTCAAAGTTTTGGAACTTTGATCCAATTGTTGTTTTGATTGCCAAAGCATGCTTTTAATACTACCATTAACTTGTTGTTTGATGTGCAAGTTTGTTTGTATATGAAATATATTTGGTAGAAGGTGGGCAAAGGGATGATGTACTCCAAGGGATATGGGCAATGGGAAAAGAAATATAGTTTATTTAGTTTTTATGTGGAGAGTGGCTTATCCTCGTGTCTATTCTTACTTGCACATCAAACCACAAACAAAATAGCAGTGGCATCTAAAAGCACGTTTTCACAATCAAACCAATAATTGGCATTAGAGCTCCAAAACTTTCAACATTGTCTCGCATTCCCTCGCATTCCCTCGCATGGCCTCAAATGTAAGGTTGCATGCATCAATCGCAGGTGGCAACCTCCATTAATAGAGGTCGATCATAGGGTACAGAGTGAAGGAAAGGATTTGTGCCATCACCGTGGGCGACCAATAGTTTGGATTCCAAAACTATTTTCTTTAATCTAATTTTTTTCAACATTAGTTTGATAATATTGGTGGATTATGAAAACAATGAGTAATTCTTGAAATGCAAACAAGAGTTGGTACTTTCGAGAAACTGTTAGGAACTCGTCAACATATTACTTGCTAAATGGATATATAGAAAGGAAGAACAGTGGCTCTCTTCTTTTCTGAAAGTTGGAATTATTGGGACTCCTTCGAAGACCAAAAAGTAAAGTCGGTTAACAAAAAACCCGAAATTACGCTGATTGAGCTGCATGGGCAATGGCTTTTCCTTAACATATTACTCAATTGATCAAGTAAATTAATTTGCTATGATAATTGATAATTGAATGTACAAAATCCAAAAAAAAAGTATTTCGGGCAAAACCGATATCACAAATTTAAGTTAAGGCTAGGACCCAAAACAATTTCGAGTAATGAAACAGGAATATCCCATCAAAGCATAGACGAATAAACAGTAAAAATTGTTAAAGAAAAACAAAACTTGGACATTCAACAGAAAATTCAAGAGGCCCAGCCAACTCATTTAACTTTGCAAAGCGAAGGGAACATTAGAGTCTCATAGAAACATAAGTACTTTGTTTTTTCTTTTTCTTTTTTAAAATTAGTCCGTGAAGGATGAGCTTGCGCTTAGGAGTAGTGTCGGTTTTGGATTTCCCTACTCGTACGGAATGAGGCTACAGTGATAGGCTTGCTTAGTGGCCAGTTGATGCTTTGTGGGTATCTTAAACCCAACATTGCAATAGCACATAAGGTGGGATAAATATCAACACAACACAACTTTAAAAATCCTCCTCTACTGTTAATTTCTTTAATTCCTACTCAAGCTATCTTTGATTTATTCCAGGACGAAAGTGCCCTCTTCCTGACGTGACGCTAAGCATGTGAGATGTCCTTGGGTAGTGATTGACGAATAACTTCTCCAGTTCAATACATATTTTATCAATGCGAGGGTAGTAGATATTTATTTGGAACCCAAGTTTACATGCCCTGAATCCATCAAAGTCATTAATCAGATGGTTCCCATGTGTGAATCCACGTGATAGACAATCAAGATTTGCTTGGATCCTATAATAATTCTTCTAAGTTATATTTTTCATGTATATTTTGTGATTCATTGCTAATTTAATTATAATCATGTGCATAGTAGTAGTTTCTTATTATTTATTAGGTTAAGTGTCAACTTTCGATTCGTTGGATGTGCTATGTGGCCCCCGATTAAGAAGATAAATGTCAACTTCACATGCAATTGAAGCAATCCTTCAAGATAATACATCTATGCGTAATTCAAAGTACTATGAATTATTACAAGTGTGAAATTGTGAAGGTACGTGGGATATCAATTTTGATTAACTTGTGATCCTCCAGTCCTGCTTTGGGTAGAGAGAGAGAGAGTCCTATCATTTAAGCATCGATTACAATGGCAAAGAAGACAATGTTACCATTCAGTTTGGTCATACCAGCTAATTTTTTAAAATTAGAAAAGTAAATTTAGTTGTTTTATCTTTGGCGCTTTGGCATGCAATCATCAACATGTATAAACATCGAGCGGTCTTGGTATTTTGGCACTATGATCACAAATTGTTTCTCTGATCGTCACCTTCGGAGAGGTGAGAAAAGATGCATGATCAAGTTTCAAACTTTGTATTTCACATGCCTTGCAATCAAGGCAATATTTCAAATTTCTGTTTTTTTTTTCTTTTGAGCCACACAAGATGAGATTCTCAAATACCAAGACAAGTAATATCGGTTTGCTATCTCAATAATAAAGTACATGAATGCGACTTTTCTTTCCCTGACAAATACTCTCTTGTTCAAGCACATGATGACTAATAGGTGATTACTTGTATTTTTGAAAATGAATTTTATCTAACAATTGAATCTATAATGATAGAAATTGTCCAAAAGTAAATGAAAATTTCAACATTCAAACGCAAAAATTAATTAAGATATATATAATTCAAATTGCATAGATAGCATGATTGCTCGTTGATACTACATCAACCACACAATTGTTATTTGTTTTTTCAAATTTAGGGTTGGTGCCTAAGTAAAGATTCGTCTCGATCAAAAAATTTGAGTAACAATTGACAAACAGCTCCGTGGATTCATTACACCTTTGATCGATCGGAGAGTAAGTTCCTGCCCTGGACGAGTGTCCACATGGCTCAATTCTGTGGAGACTGTTGATCATATAGGTGCGTGGACAATGATCAATATCTTTTTGGATTAAATGGATCTAGGTCAACGCAAGACGCAAGACTTAACTCACGCGTGAGGGCTATTCGAGACAAATTAGAGCATGATGGGGCCAACTTGGTGAAAAACGGTTCAATTGATGAGGTAAAATCAAAAGTTTATGCAAAGCTACTCTAGTTATAGAGTTGCCACTCAAAATTTCAGAAAAACCAGTTCACTTTCTCTTTCGTCTGGAGAAAGATCTCCATGTCCATTCGCATTTCGTCTAAGTTCAGCATCAATTCTCGACTCGAATCCAGGCTCTCTCTCTCTCTCTCTCTCTCTCTCTTCCTCGCTTGAGCTTTGGCTCGCCCGCTGTCACACTCGCAAGTAAGGTACCGTGGAAGCCATGTTGTCTCGGTCCAGCAATTCATTCTGTGTTGACCTGCGCATTGATCTTGAGCTTTTTCAATCAGTCGATCGATGTCCTTCTGTTATGGGGCTTCTTAAGCTTTTTCAATCAGTCGATCGATGTCCTTCTGTTATGGGGCTTCTTAGGAGTTTCGTTGCCTCTTTGTTGCTCGTACCTCTGAGATATCGGTGTTCGCTGCTTGTTTCGTGGTGTTATAACAGAGGTTATTCGCGAGCGGTCAAAGTTTTTTGACGGTGAATGTGATGAAAAGTGAAATGGAGAGTTCCTTTGGACTCTCGCTTAGTTGTTCCTTATCTCTTGCTGTCATGTTCGTTTTGGGTCTCCATCCTCCGTCGTAGTGGGTCCATTTGATTTAGGAACGCCCTCTTTGTGATCCATGTTGATTTGCTTTATCGAGTTCATTCGAGAGCATCTTCTACGATTTGGTAGGATAAGCACAGTGAAGAATTATCTTTTTCAAATTAGTATGTTTACTCTCCCATATGTCTCTGTGAGTATTCTGGCGCATTTGACTTCTGAAACTGGGTCGTGTAGTTTCCTATGAAACAAGCTTATAGCAAATTGATGAATAGCTTCCTGAATCCAATACCCATTGTGTCGACACAAGAGTAAATGTCCCGAATCCATCAAGGCCGATGGTATCGTGGTTCTGAAGTATGTGGATCCACATAATCGACGGCGAGGATCTATCTAGATCAGATGATTTGGGTCCAAGCAGACAAAACTAGAGCAGTGCCGGAGCGATTCGCAAAAGGGTTCCCCTGGAGGGGCAAAATGGGGATTTTCCTGTCCCCTCGGAAGGACTCCCGGCAAACGCCTGGGGAGTCGCTCAGGCGGACCTCCGTCGTATTTCCAACACTTTCCAGTCCCGCCTCTTTCAGAGCTATTCTCTCTCTCTCTATAAATAGAGTCGCCATTCAAAACCAGATTACTTCTCTCTCTCTCTCTCATCTCCATTTCAAATCCAGTCGATCTCTCTCTCTTCCACGCTCGAGCTTGCTCCCTGTCGGGATCACAAGGAAGGTACGGTCGTCATGCGGACTGATCTCGAGCTTTTGCAATCCGTCGATTTCTTCTTCTGGCTATGGGCTTCTTCGCAGAGCTTCGTTGCTCGGTACCTCTCCAACGTCGTCGTTCGCTGATTGATTCCTAGTGTTGAACAGAGGTACATCGCAAGCGCGCTTAGTTTTTCCGATGGTGAATCTTATGAGGATGCGAACTTTTCCGATGAGGAGTTGCTTTGGACTCTCGCCTTCGTCACACCTTGTCTCTCGCTGTTTCGCGTGCGTTCGTTCGTTTCGGCTTCAATTCCCCGTCTCCCTCTTTGTGATCGATGTTGATTGCGTTTACCGAGTTCGTTGAAGCATCGGTTATGATTTTGTAGGTTAGGCACAGTGAAGAATTTCTTCTTAATTGCTACGTTTATCTCTCTGATATATCTCAGTGAATATTCTGGCTCATTTAGAGAAAATCACTACATCGTCTTACAGCTTTTACATGCTCAAGACTTCTCCAAGATATCGGGTTCAATTACACGTGCTCCTGGAAATGTACTGAAGAAGAGCATGAATGACCTTACTTTCCTTGTGGTGGGGGCGTGCGATAAGTAGTTAGTAGGGGAGTCAAATGGGTGGGTCGGGTTGAGTCCGATTTGGGTTAGGTTGGAAATTCCAACCCATATTGTTTCATTTTCATACAATGTAGATGACCCATACCCAACCCAACTTATACTCGATTCATACCCGACCCGACCCATATTACTGAAACACAATAATAGTTAATTCAATTTAGGAAAATAGACTCCTATTTAATCTATTTTAAGCTCCTCACGTATAAGTTACTTGAATAAAACATTTATATCAAATTTAAAATGTAAATTAAATAACAAAAATTATTTAATAAAAAAATGTGAACATCTTTAAATTGAAATACTTCTAAATTATTATTATTATTATTATTATTATTATTTATTTTATTATTTATTTTCTTGTTTTCTCCCTTCTTCTTTGTTTTCTTCCTTCTTCTTCCTTAGTCTTCTTTCTTCTTCCCCCCTGTTCCTCTACTGGTGGCGACCACCTAAAACGCGGCCCGGTGAGCCGGAGCTCAGCCAAGGCTAGCGAACTCAATGTTCAGTCGATCCATGCGAGCTCGAGCTCACAAGCTTAAGCTTCGTTGTGGCTAGTGAGCCATGAGCTTACAACGTGGCTCGTCGACCTAGGTGAGCTCGAGCTCGCTGGCCCAAGCTCTGTTACGGCTAGCTGGTGAGCATGAGGCTTGCCGCCTGGATCTAGGTGGGCTTCGGAGCTCGCTTCGTTGAGGCCAGTGACCTCACTATTCGCCCGATCCTAATGAGGTAGAGCTTGCCTATGGCAGTCAACAACCTGGTTTGGAAAGGAAAAAGAGAAAAACAATGGCGACGGAAGCAGAGAGAACAGAGGTGCTGAGCTAGTTTAGAAAGAAAAGAGAGAGGGGACGAGGGATGGAAGGGGATGGAAGGAGAGAGGACAGAGGGAGGCTTTGGATTTCTGTATGACCCACATTGAACTCATTTAATTTTTAACTTTACTTTCTAAAACCCATTTATGGCTCATATTTAATTTTCACTTGACTCATATTTGACCCATTTAACTAAAAGTGAGTTATTAAATGGGTTTATGACCTATATTGACACCTCTAGTAGTTACAAAGGTTTAAGCTAATAAAGAGTGCCCTAAGTTTTATATCTCAATACCTTATGATGCGAATGCTAGTAAATAGAAGAAGAATGACAATATGAAATGTGCAGCCCTAATACTTTTTCCAAAATTATTGAAGGTGAACAATGTGAATCATTGAACTTGAGACCCCGTGATACAATGTCAAAACTTAAATGGAGTTTGCAACAGTTGGTTGTGATAGCTTAAGTTTATCATCTCATAAAATATATTTTAGAAATAAGTGTATTAAAAGTTCAAAAACTTATTATGAAATTGTAACTAAGTCCTAAAATTTACAAAAAGTGTAATCAAATTGTAATATTTGTTAGATTGGTGTAATTAAGTTTTTCCGTTAATTCAATTTGACTTGGGTAGTGGAAAATGTTGATGTGATTTTTTTTAATAATTTTTTTCTCTTGCGCGGCAATGATGTGGCTAAAATTTGAAATATAATGCTAAAACGATACTGTTTTGGTTCAAATATGATTTTAATACAAATTTTGTTTAAATAAAAAAAAGCTAAATTTAATTTTCTTTAAAAAAAATCTTTTAAAAAGGGCTGTGGTGGGGGTTGGCCGATTAGTGGTTGACGAGGGTTGCCAACCCTCCCTTGGATTGGGCAAGGGCTGTTGATAGCCTTTGCCTTCTTTCATTTTATTTTTAAAATTTTAAATTTTTTTAGTCTAATTTAAAAAATATTTAGACTAAAAAAATCATATTTGGACAATACTATCAGTTTTTTACCCTTATCTATCATGTTTTAGCCATGTCAGTCCCACGTAGGAGAAAGAAAATACTAGAAAAAGTCACGTCAATATATTCTGTTATTCAAGTTAGATGAAATTAATAAAAGACCCGCACCAATTCGATTGGTTTTAAATTTGATTGTACTTTTTATAAGTTATAAGATTCAATTATACTTTCGTGAAAAGTTTTAGGGTATTACTCATCCCTTCTATATGATACCGGGTCAAGTTGCAAAGATTGCTGCGTGGGTCATTTGTCAATATCCCAAGAAAGGGACATGTTGTCTTGAGTGCCCAACGCGGAAGAAAGGACACACGGTGAGGACGTGAATCCAACAAGAGAAGGCCGCGATTGGAAGCCTCAAAGCAGAGTTGAATAGCGACAACACCTGGATCTATAAGATTGTCGAGCAAATCAGAGTAAAAAGTTGAATGGACAGACGGTACTGAGGAAGAAGCCAAGCCCTCAATTCGACCATACAAGAGGACGAGGAAGGCATTCTTAATTACTCATGAAGCACGGCAATGGCAATACTCCACTGGCGGGGAATGAGGCTAACCCTTTAAAATCTGCAAAAGGGTTTCATGACCTATCAGATTGGTAGATTGTGGGAAGTTCTCTGTTTCGCCACTTCGATTTTCTTTTTCTTTTTTTAAAGAGAGAGAGGGAAAAACTAGAGGTTATGTGAGGGCTATAAATACCATGCGATTGGAGTCATCTTCCAGCAAAAACCAGAGTGTAATCTGATCAGAAGATAATGGCCAGGTTGGGTTTGTATCTGTGCCTCATGCTGATAGCCCTTTTCCAGACTGGCTCCGAGGCTTGCACTCCTGTCCGCAAATTCGGAAGGTCGTTGGTCCTTGTCGAGTCTCCTAAGACAATGTCTCCTGATGAGTTCGAGGCAATCGGGCCTAAACGGGTTAGTCCGCAAGGTCCTGATCCGCAGCACCATGCCATAATTTCTCGAAAGCTTGGATGAGACGAAAGCGCAGCAAATGATACAGGACTATGCAGTCATCATTAAGTGTTTGTTTTTAAATTCTCGTTTTCGTTTAAGTATTTAGTATCAAGTTTGTGTCAAGTAAGTCGTGGATTGAACCCCAAGGGAGTGCATTGTTGGGTGAAACTAGCGGATATCTATGATGCTGCAGTTGTATTTGGAGTGCTTGCAATAAAGACATAATCGAATGTCATTAACCATGTTTAGAGATGTTTTTGGGAGAATTGAAATTTTAATACCCTGATTTAGCATGCGATGACAGTCGGTAACATAAAGCAGAGAAGTGAGTTATTCCATGAACACTCAATTCAAGATGCCATCACATGATCACTTGCCAACAAGCCAACATGCACAATTCTAATTATAGCGACCTACATCAACCACCATAGTGATCTAAACATTATTTTCCATTCGTACTTTGGCACATTATACTACAGACGTCTGGGATTGTGCAACATTATTGCACACACATGTATAATTTTGCAGGATACTAAACATGGATTCCTAATATATTTATACCGTATTATTTGTTTTCGTTGGATTGAAGTAGTTCTTGTTACTCTGACTTGAAGTAGTTTAGGTTTACCATTTTTGTGAAGCTCTGACTTGTTGGGAGCTTGCGATTTGGTTTCTTCATGAAATTATCATTTTATCTGATGTCAGGACGTGCGAAAAGCCAAATAAGATAATAGCCCTGATACCGAATTATGTCAAGATATGCTAAATGAACAAATGGATAAAGGAGTGCTGAGGTTAGGAAGAGATTTGAATAATCTAGGTCTCCCTTAGCCAAATTACCACCTTGATAAGCCACTCCAAGAATACGAAACTTTCTTGATCATTCACGAACCCTAATCACTGTCGCCGCCATGGACAGGTAAGGATGGTTGCGCCACAACATTTTTCACACGAAGTGCACATCACATGCCAAGCATGTGATGGGATCTACAATGCCTTAATTTGTGTACAATACTCATTTTAGTGTCGCAAGTTTTCGCGAGATCACTTAGGTGCCAAAATAGGAGAAAAATAATTACTTAAATGCCTCTGGCGAGATATTTTGGTCAAAATTAACGGCGTGGCACTTAATATTGTTTAACTAACTTTTCATTGATTGCCAAGTGCTAAATTTCTTGAAAATTGATTGCCAAGTGCTAAATTTCTTGAAAAACGATTATTTTAATGCCAAATTTTTTGCAAAACGATTTTTTCAATATGGCATTGAAAAAATTATTTTTCAAAAAATTTGGCACTTAAGTGATCTGTAAAAAGTTGGTTAAACGGCGTTGTTTAGTATCCATGTGTTCTAGCAAGTCGCATTGGCTAAAAATATTAATAAAAAATTCACGTAGGATTTCCGGCCGAGCATATCAATGATGCACTGAAAAAGTCATTTTTTCAAAAAAATTGATACTTAAATTATTCACCGGCGCCACATAAGCTAAGGCACAAAAGTGAGCGCCACATAAATTAAGGCACTGATAATGTACTTCACCCATATGTGATGCTATTATTGACAGAGGAATCTGCAGAATGTTGTAGCACATGAATGGCAGGAAAATTGAAGTTGCAAACAAAAGATCATCCTAAATACCAATAGCTAAGGGAAACGAAGTTAAAGTTTCCAAGCGCAGTTTAGTCCAATTTTCTATTGGAAATAAATTTCTAGGCAAAGTATGGTGTCATGTGATTTCAATGGGTGCATGTCACATGCTACTTGGACAACCGTGGCCCGTCAAGCTATCCCAATGATATAGAATCATTCATTCCCATGAGAAGGATGCCGTAAATGATTAGTCTCACTCCATCAAAGATTGATGTCGCCCCAAGCAGGAAAAGGAAGAAAGCATTTTAACATCCATTTTTGGATTCGTAAAGGCATGTGAGAAGACACATGTTGATTGTGCATAGCAATACTTGAGAGAACAATGAATCACTCGAATTGCTTGAGGCAATAGAACTACTTGAAGATTTAGAGATGTTGTCCCTGATGAGACTCCGGCTGGTTTTTCATCCATTTGTGATATTCAACATTGCATAGACTTTGCATCTGGAACAGTTCCCCCCAAAAAAAAGCTGCTTATTGCATGAGTTCTAACGAGCATGAAGAATTCCAACGCCAAGTGAAAGTCCTTATAGAGAAAGGCTTGGTTAAAGAAAGTGTTAGTTTCGATGAAGAGCCAGCTACTTGTCCCTAGGTAGTGACAGTCAATTGTCACGTGCCGATCATTTGGGATTGTGACCATGCAGCAACTTGGGCTATTTTAGATCGTTTGAGATTGTTGGTGCCTAAACAAATCTTTTTTGGATCGATCGATCACTCAATTTATCAGGGTTGTAGAGAGAAGCTCTGAAGAATGAAACTTTTATTGCTAAATGGTTGGATAGATACAAATGAGGGGAGGGCACCCCGCTCTCGAATTACAACCATTAATTGAGTTTGGAATTGGCAAACGAGATCCTATCACCACACCTAACAACTACTAGCAATTATACCAAAGATAATTCTAGACCACAATACAATTACCGTATCACCCGTTTCTGATAATGTTCCCAAAGCACTTAGTAAATCTCAGGGGTATTTTAGTCGTTCCTCCTTGATCATGCACACTTAGTTGGCCATGGAAACCTTGGATCCATGACACAATAGTATCGCTTTCCAATTCCGGGCTTGGGTGATTTACTTGATCAACTACATGAAGCGTGTGTCTTTTCGAAGATAGACTTGAGAATCAGATGCCATCAAATTTAAATGAGTCTTGAAGATGAGGTTAAGGCTACTTCCTTGGCTCGTGACAAAGAAAATTTTAAGTGGACTATCATGTCATTCGGTACCTTCAAGAGCACTTGACAAATCTCCAATAAGCATTCCAAGCATTGATAGACCGAAAGTTAATTGTTTTTTTTTTTTTTGGTAAGGTAAGTTTACATATTAATGACCAAAGATGTACAATAAATGTGAGACGTGGTATCAATAGGCACTCAGTTAGACAACATGTCGTTGGAGTGACAAGGTACCGCGGTCACATGTGAGAACAAAACATGTACAAAATAAGGAATAGAAAAGGACTAAAGGGACCCAAATAGTCCTAGGATTGGACCAAAGACAGCTCCACATAAAAAATACGGGGGTCTATCCCCCAACACCGCTACATCCTCCGATTCCTAGGGTTGTCAAGCTATGCTAGAAAGGACATTACTAACCCAAAGGACAACCGTGGCCCGTCAAGCTATCCCAATGATATAGAATCATTCATTCCCATGAGAAGGATGCCGTAAATGATTAGTCTCACTCCATCAAAGATTGATGTCGCCCCAAGCAGGAAAAGGAAGAAAGCATTTTAACATCCATTTTTGGATTCGTAAAGGCATGTGAGAAGACACATGTTGATTGTGCATAGCAATACTTGAGAGAACAATGAATCACTCGAATTGCTTGAGGCAATAGAACTACTTGAAGATTTAGAGATGTTGTCCCTGATGAGACTCCGGCTGGTTTTTCATCCATTTGTGATATTCAACATTGCATAGACTTTGCATCTGGAACAGTTCCCCCAAAAAAAAAGCTGCTTATTGCATGAGTTCTAACGAGCATGAAGAATTCCAACGCCAAGTGAAAGTCCTTATAGAGAAAGGCTTGGTTAAAGAAAGTGTTAGTTTCGGTGAAGAGCCAGCTACTTGTCCGTAGGTAGTGACAGTCAATTGTCACGTGCTGATCATTTGGGATTGTGACCATGCAGCAACTTGGGCTATTTTAGATCGTTTGAGATTGTTGGTGCCTAAACAAATCTTTTTTGGATCGATCGATCACTCAATTTATCAGGGTTGTAGAGAGAAGCTCTGAAGAATGAAACTTTTATTGCTAAATGGTTGGATGGATACAAATGAGGGGAGGGCACCCCGCTCTCGAATTACAACCATTAATTGAGTTTGGAATTGGCAAACGAGATCCTATCACCACACCTAACAACAACTAGCAATTATGCCAAAGAGAATTCTAGACCACAATACAATTACCGTATCACCCGTTTCTGATAATGTTCCCAAAGCACTTAGTAAATCTCAGGGGTATTTTAGTCGTTCCTCCTTGATCATGCACACTTAGTTGGCCATGGAAACCTTGGATCCATGACACAATAGTTTCGCTTTCCAATTCCGGGCTTGGGTGATTTACTTGATCAACTACATGAAGCGTGTGTCTTTTCGAAGATAGACTTGAGAATCAGATGCCATCAAATTTAAATGAGTCTTGAAGATGAGGTTAAGGCTACTTCCTTGGCTCGTGACAAAGAAAATTTTAAGTGGACTATCATGTCATTCGGTACCTTCAAGAGCACTTGACAAATCTCCAATAAGCATTCCAAGCATTNGAAGTTGCAAACAAAAGATCATCCTAAATACCAATAGCTAAGGGAAACGAAGTTAAAGTTTCCAAGCGCAATTTAGTCCAATTTTCTATTGAAAATAAATTTCTAGGCAAAGTATGGTGTCATGTGATTTCAATGGGTGCATGTCGCATGCTACTTGGACAACCGTGGCCTGTCAAGCTATCCCAATGATATAGAATCATTCATTCCCATGAGAAGGATGCTGTAAATGATTAGTCTCACTCCATCAAAGATTGATGTTGCCCCGAGCAGGCAAAGGAAGAAAGCATTTTAACATCCGTTTTTGGATTAGTAAAGGCATGTGAGAAGACACATGTTGATTGTGCATCGTAATACTTGAGAGAACAATGAATCACTCGAATTGCTTGAGGCAGTCGAACTACTTGAAGATTGAAGATTTAGACATGTTGTCCCTGAGGAGATTCTGGCTGGTTTTTCATCCATTTGTGATATTCAACATTGCATAGACTTTGCATCTGGAACAGTTTTCACCACCTAAAAAAGCTGCTTATTGCATGAGTCCTAACAAGCATGAAGAATTCCAACACCAAGTGAAAGTCCTTATAGAGAAAGGCTTGGTTAAAGAAAGAGCTAGCTACTTGTCATGAAGTAGTGACAGTCAATTGTCACAGGCCAATCATTTAGGATCGTGACCATGTTGTGACTTAGGCTATTTTAGATCGTTTGGGATTGTTGGTGCCTAAGCCAAAGCTTCTTCGGATGGATCGATTACTCAACTCACCCGGATTATAGAGAGAGAAAGTCTAGAGATAGAAGCTCTAAAGAGAGAATGAAACTCTTATTGCTAAATGGTTAGATTGATACAAATGAGTGGAGAACACCCTTTCTTATATTTAAGGCTCTCAGATTACAACAATTGATTGAGTTTGAAATTGGCGGACGAGATCCTACCACCCCACTTAACAACTATCGACAATTATGCCAAGAGAATTTTAGACCACGGCACAATTACTGTATCGTCCGTCTCTGATAACATTCCAAAAACACTTAGTAAATCTCAGGAGCATTTTAGTCGTTCCTCCTCGATCATGCACACTTCATTGGCCATGGAAACCTCAGATCCATGACACAATAGTATTGCTTTCCAATTCCAGGCTTGGGTGATTTACTTGATCAACTACATGGAGCATGTGCCTTTCCAAAGATAGACTTGAGAAGCAGATGCCATCAAATTTAAATGAGTCTTGAAGATGAGGTTAAGGCTACTTCCTTGGCTCGTGACAGAAAAATGTAAGTGGACTATCATGCCCTTCGGCCTTGCAAATGCTTCAAGTACCTTCAAGAGCACTTGACGAATCTCCAATAAGCATTCCAAGCATTGACAGACCGAAAGTTATCTGTTAATCTCAAGAAATGTCACTTCTTAATGGACAGGATGTTTTCCCTGGATATGTGCCGTGTAGCAAAGGAATAGTGATGCATCCAAGCAAGATCGAAACTGTCAGCTGCGAACACTTCATGAGATTCGAAGTTTCGTGGCTTCGCTTCTTTCTACAGGAGATTGATAACGAATATCAGTTTCATTGCTTCACCAATTATTGAAAAGGATATAAGTTTCAAGGAAACGAAAAGGCACAAAAGAGTTTTGAACTCTTAAAAAAATCACTGAAGCTCCAGTTTTAGCACTGTCGATCTTTGAGGTTCAATGTGATGCTGCTAATGTTGTCATTGGTGCCATTCTGAGTCAAGAAGACCGTCCCATTGCCTTTTTCAGTGAAGAACGCCACGATGCTGGGCTAAAGTATTCAATTTATAGATAGAAAGTTTTAGGTGTAGTGCGTAATCTCAAAGAACGCCGTCCCATTCCCTCGTTATCCTCTCTTTGTTTTTCTCTCTATCTCTTTCGGTGGATTCCTAGGTTTCTTGAGTGATCAAGAGCGTGCTGTATTGCTGGAGTTGCCTACCAGCGTGGTGATTCGGCTAAGAGAAACCTAGATTATCAAGTCTCGCCTTTTTATCCTCAGCAGTGGGGTTCCCAACCTCGCCGAGATCGAAAATTCTTTTATATATTTTCTCGTTGAATACATCCCAACATCGTACAACACTCTCTGAACCACTCACGACCCATATAAATCTACCAAAATGAATAGGGAGAAAGATAAAAAGATAACGACAAGATAAAAATTCCCTAATAATGACATCAATGGCTTAAATTTGAAGATAGGTTCAACTAGATAGTTCATTAGTTTAAAATGGAGCTCTTGGTGTCTTTTCAAAATGGAAGTATTAGACTCATACTTTGCACTCAATATGTTTATGTTGGAGTACACAACAAAAACCCAACACCTTCACCTAGATTATCAAAAGAGAGCTCAAGTCCAAGCTTATTAACTTATTTAGTTAGACTCTTATTTACTCAGAAACTTAAGTAATAAGTTATAGATCAATTAGAATATAATAACTATTCCACATCACAAAAAAATTCTTTTGCATTTCTACTGCGAGGAGCTAAAAAATTGTTCAAAAGTAAATTGATAATTTCAAAATTCAAACGCTAAATTTAATTGGGATGCATATAAGTCAAATTGCACGCACAGCACAATTACTCATTTATGCTACCTCAGCCACTTGGTTGGTGTTTGTTTTTTCAAATTTAGGGTTGTTGCATAAGTAAAGATCTATTTGAATCTGACGATTTGGGTAGCATTCGACAAATAGCTCCGTGGGTCCATTATACATATTGATCGATGGGAGGGTAAGTTCTTGCCTGAATGAGTGTCTACGTGGCTCGATTATGTCAAGGCCATTAATCATAAGGGCACCAATGTGGGTCCACACGGCGATGATCAATATCTGTGTTGGATCAAAAGGATCCGGACCCATGCAAGACACACTCACGCATGACGGCTATCTAAGACAAATTGGTGAATTAAAAAAAAAAAAAAAAAGAGAGGCAAAATCGAGAATTTATTCAAAGCCACTCTATGCAACCGTTGCCATTCGAAACCTTGAAAAACCAGTTCGCTTCTTTCTCGTCTGGAAAAGAGATCTCAATTGCCATTCGCGTTTCGTCTCAGTTCAGCATCGATTCTCGACTTGGATTCTATGGTTGTCTTGGTCCAGTAATTCATTCTGTGTTGACCTGCGCATTGATCTTGAGCTTTTTCAATCAGTCGGTGGATGTTCTTCTGTTACAGGGCTTCTTAGGAGTTTCACTGCCTCTTCATTGCTCGTACCTCTCAGATATCGTTGTTCACTGCTTTTTCTGTAGTGTTATAACAGAGGTCATTCGCGAGCACACAAACTTTTTCGATGGTGGATGGGATGAAATGTGAAATGAAGAGTTCCTTTCGATTCCCGCTTCGTTGTTCCTTGTCCCTTGCTTTCATGGTCGTTTTGGGTTTCCATCCTCCGTCACCATCGATCTGTTTGATTTAGGAACGCCTCTTTGTGATCCATGTTGATTTTCTTTATCGAGTTCACTCGAGAGCATCTTCTACGATTTTGTAGGTTAGGCACAGTGAAGAGTTATCTTTTTTTAAAATTATTATGTTTACTCTCGGATTTGTCTCTCTGAGTATTCTGGCGCATTTGACTTCCGAAACTGTGTCGTGTAGTTTCCTATGAAACAAGCTTATATTATAAATTCATGTTCAGAATTGCTTTGAGCCTATTGCTGGAAGTCTATATACCCTTGCAATTTCACCGTGATGTACACGTTTGTGCAGACAAAATCACCGTGACTTAGGACATTTTGCTGGAAAATGGATGATCTGAATGGGATAGGAGGACCTATATTTTTTCAAGCTGTATTTATTTGCTAAAACTTAATGCTATTCTTTGTCATGTTAAATTAGCATCTGTGTTCTTTTTCTGGCATTGATTATATTGGATTTGCCCTATTCTTATAAACCAGTATGAACTGTTTATTATTGCATATGTTCAATTTTGCAATAGCTCTAGTGGATCCACTTGTTGTCTAATTGAACTTCTGCAGACATTTCATATTAGAAGAATAAGACTCCTTTCCCCCTCGAATCATGGCAGAGAAGTCTTGAATTGGTAAACTGCAAGTGAAACTTAAAATATAGGTGTTTAGATAATAAACTGGTATGGATGGGGAATCTTACTTGGGCATTCTATCTTCAAACTTGTGTTGATTACATACATTCAACCACTTCAAATGTCATATAAACAATAAAAATGCATGTTTACAGGCTCCATTATAATGAGAGTGGGTTATATCTCTGTTTTCTGTGGATTAAATACGAAAAAACCTTTTTCAGGGTGGTCAACTTTAACCTGGATGCTGATTTTGACGAGTTATCATCATTCAAAATGGACATGCCAGATCTTGATTCCTCCTGCCCATTTAAGAAATCTTCAAACAACAAGGACTGAATTGAATTGAATCACCTGGTGAAGGAAATTCCCAGAAAAGCTTTTCTTTCTTTACTTTAATGAGTAAGACAGCTTCAAAATGTATCCATCTGGGATTATGCTTTGGCACATGAGATTATATTTTCAGCTGAAGGGAAACATTCGAAACAGATGTCTTAACTCGTGATTGCAATTTAGGATATCAGCAGTCATTTGTGCTTTGCACATCGGATGGCTTTAATCTTGAGTCACCTTGACCGAGGGAGAGCAAGGTGGGAAGAAGGTTATAGGAAGCAAAGGGAGATCTTCAGAGATGAATGAGCACTGGGGCTCAAAAACTCGCCTTCCGGAGACAATTCCTGACTGTGAGGATAATTCTATCATTGATCATGCCCAATTACATGCTGTGTGGGTACACCAAACAATCAGGTAGAAACTTCTGTAACTTCAACTTCTATGTCCAACCCAAGAATGGATGATTGGGTGCCAAAGTCCATGGCTTGTAAAAATTCAGTCCTAGAATGATCTTCTTTGAAAAGGTCAAATGGCATGTGTACTCAAGAATCTGATCAACAAGGTTATTCATCAGATTAAACAGTACCAAAAAAACGTGTGCAGCCTGGGGTCGATACAGATTTAAGTACCATTCCAGAAATTCCAAGAAAAGATCCGTCTATTGTCAAAAGTTTGAATTCCACTTTGGGTGAAGAGCAGAGTAACAGGGAAGAAATGGTAAGGGAAGCCACATATTCTTGTGGCAACGTATGCTCAGACGGTTCAACTGTGCCGCATGCTCCAGGAAGAGAAGGCGAGGCAAATGAAAGCAATAAACCTTCTTGATACGTCGAATGCTACTGAGACTGATAAAGAGGCCAAGCCTGGTACAACCTGTATTGTCCAAAGTTAAGAGTACTGCATGAAAGTGAAATAGCTGCTTTTGGGTTGATCCATACTTTATGGCTTGCCTTTAAGTGATTTGCAGAATGAGAGGGCAGAGATTTATATTAAGATAAGAATGGCAAGTTTCTACCATGGCAAATTAGAGCAATGAGTCGTTAATGTCTCCTCATAAGAAACATGGACTCTTGATAGTTGATTTTATGAAAATTCGGAAAGCATATGCATCCGTAGCTCAATATTTTAAGGACAGACATGCACGTTATCATGAGTATCAGTTTGGTGCACTCATTCATTTGAGCTTTTGCTATCATGTTGACGCATATGATGGTATTTTCCAGAGTTCAGGAAAAAAAAAATTTGTGGATCAACAGCATGACATTTTTGCACTTCCTAGCTCACTTTTACTACCATATAAATGTACCAAGCAGAGAGCCTGCAGCTTATATATTGTCCTCTTTCTTTACCTATAAAGAGCCTTGACAAACCTACTCAAAGTTATTCAAGAGATCAGAGGAAATTAAGAGTTAGTCTTCTTGAGAAACATCAAGTGAGAGAAAGCTTACTCAAACTAGCAGCAAATGACTTGCTTCTTTACATCTACACAAAACTAGGTGAAAATTTTCTTTTTTATTCGAGTTTCTTTAATTGGACATCCCGTGCTTGGTAACATCACATAGTTTATGCAATCTTCAACAGGTTGGGAGACAATGCCAAAGATTCTTAAGTTTGGGGAAAGTCGTTCGATGGTCTAAATTCACTGGCAAGGGGGCACACAAAAAGTCAAATCTCCTTTGGCTGGAAGCCATATCAGTGTGAGAGCCACTTCTCAACTGGGGTGAGGCATCTGTATTCAAGCTGTAATTTTAGAGCTGAATGAAAATTTGTTCAAATTCTACTGTTTTCTTTTTCGCATGTACTTCACTTAACAGAGGCTGACAGTGAGTTAGTAATGTGTGATCTAGGTTCTTCCTGACACCACCCCTCCTTCCAGAGGGCAAAAAAAATGTGCCCTGGTTATCATTCTTCTGCTATCCAATGGACTTTCAACCAGGGTAAAAGGATATATTTTTCATTCGATTGTATATTGTAGTTTGCATTGAGGCATTGGACACTCCTAATTGCTGTATATTACTAATTTGATTAATGCATCTGTTTATATATGTGAAAAATCTTTTGATGTTCTTGGTCATTTGCTTGCTGTTGGTGAAGTTATAGCATTTTCAGCTGAAACTATCAACTTTTACTTGCAATTGTATCTCAAGTCTGAGTTCTTCTTTTATAATTTTCCAGGAAAGCTCAATTAAAGTCACCGAAGTATGCTTTAAATAGGATATTGGCATCTTTGTCTCTGCTAACATATGACTGGATTAGCTACTAAAAGACTGCAAGCCTGGAAATAGCATTAACACTCCACTGTAGCATTATAGATTCATGTTTGAGTTGAACCTTTTGAGTCACATGAAATGGGAGAGTGATATCTATTTAAACAACATTTAACTTTAAGATCGAAATAACTCTTGATTACAGAAAAGATGTATCAATGTCATGTCATATCAATTTTACGTATGATGCTGTTCACGTTATGCCGCATCTCATCTTAGAGACTGGTGCCAGCTCTAACAAGCGGATTTCATAGATTGGGTTAGACCTTCACACAACATTATTTTGCAATATGCTAACCTGCTTGCACTAGACCTTAGCAGTTCTCAATGCAAGATGCGCCATTTGAATTTGTCAAAACCAACGGAAAAGAAACGCGCCAATCCTGAAGTGAATAATTCAAGCAAGAAATTTTATGAGGATTCAAGGATCAGAAATGTTGATGTGAACAACATTCTCTTAAATCTGCAACAAGGGGTATTCAACTTTCTAGCTTGAAAAAGATGAGGTTTAAGAATAACCTGCATACTAACTTGATGTCCTGCTACTTGAAAGCATTCTTAGATATTTGCTAGCTCCCTCCCGCATGCTAGCAATTGCCGCAAATGTCTTCAAAACTCCTCGAGCGTCCAAAACATGTAGTCCAATCAAAGCGGGATTCCTGAAAAATAAAATCACAACCAAGTTTCAAGAAGGAAACGACATATATTAAAATTATGCAGTCGAATCAAACTGTAATACATATCGACTAATGTCTACCATGTTTAATCTTTGTCAATGTATACTAAGCACAAGAAAATAGATATAATTATTCTAAATTCCTCGAAAGATATTGAAGGAAGTCGTATATATAGGTTTTGACTGTACTAGTTGAGATTGAATTTCAAGAAAAGATCTATATATAAGAGGAAATAATATCATGTAAAAAAATATCGTAAATCATGTGGGAGCCACATAATGATAAAGGAACAAAATGGCATTTGTGGACTATGCACATCAAACGAGTTCAATTTATCTTATCACCATATGTAAAAAATTTCAAATTGAAGCCGTCCACCCAGTCTTTGACTCATATCCTACTTTGTCAATCAGATCAGTAACATATTTTATGGGTTTGACGCATTATCGGTGTTAAATATAAGCTTCTAAGGGAAAGAAATGATATGTTAGTTCTAGAAAATGACGGGCTAGTGACAAATCAAGTAGATAAAACTTTTCCTCCACATTTATCCCCCTTTCTATCTAGCAAAGGTATGGAAACTAGTTAATTAAATTTCATCTATGCAAATACGCATATGCATAAATTCACATTGTCAATGTATACAAATAGACAGAAATTGTTCCAAATTCCTCGAATAATACCAATGAAAGTCAAATGTACAGGTTTTAACTGCATCCCTTGGGATAGAAATACTAGAAAGGATCTATTCATAAGAGGAAACTATATCATATACAAAAAAATAAGGTAAATCATGTGCGATTTGCATGATGATGAAGGGCTGAAATTTTGTATGTGGATTATACACATCACATGAGTTCGATTTTCCATATCGCCAATTGGCAATAATCACATTGAAACCATATACTTCGTGTTTCACTCATACCCTACCTGCTCCTTGAGATTAGTAAGATATTTTATGGATCCGATGCCTTATCTGTCTTATATAAGCTTATAAGAGAGAGAAATAATATTTTATTGCCCTAAAATAACCAGTGACTATATATAAATCAAGTGGATAAAGTCTTCTCTCCTCATATTCCACCCCCCCCCTTTCTCTGTGGCATAGTCATGGAAGTAAGTTAATGAAATTTCATCTATGTGAATTTGCGCGAATTCACTTCGTCTTGTCAAGTATAGCACTACTTTGATGAAAACTGATTATGTTCATATTTTGTCCAAATTATGAAGTTTTTATGTACACAATCGACTAAATAATAGTAGAAATTAAATCCAAGACCCAAACTATGTATCAAAAGCTAAATGAGAATCAGAACACTCTACTTGAAATGAAATGCTTCACTACTAAAATAATAAATGTCTAAAAGATCAACTACTTTAATTTCTGTTTGAAGTAGTTTTTAATTAAATTGTCAAGCACGGGGGAGAATGCACAAATACATCTTCCACCAAAAAGATTCTCATTTTTTTTTTTCTTCAGGATGAAAATTTTTTATAATAAAATTTAGATGCTTTTGGATCACACATCTTACTTGGCCGATCCCAACCACATGCAACTTTAAGTAACACTCATTACCATGAATAAATCACTTGATTAGTCGATAGGTGGACCCTGTATGTTGCGTTCTTGAAATACCTCCGTTAGTAATTTTTTTTTGAGCTGTATAATGAGTGCCGGACTCTTGTACTGTATTAAGTAAAAATGGAAAATAAAGTGGACTGCATTACGTAAAATTTTCACTAAACTAAACAATTTACTCCACATAAAACAAAAGGATACTTTAATAAGAGATTCTCAGCCGTTTTATATATTTCTTCTAAACAACGAAATTTTTCCAATAATTTCTGATAAAAATGACCTTGTCTTGTAGATTCAATCCACATATAGAACTTTCTCATATACAATAAAAAGAAAAGAAAATGAGAAAACACAAGCTGAAAATAAAAAAATTTATATCGAATGGGTTTTAAAATAAGTGAGACCAAATATTCATTGATGTTTGTTTGATTGTTTTTGGGTTTCCCATAGTTATTACAAATCTACCTAAAAGTAGATTTGTGGATAGTTGCGTATAAAAAAGAATAAGAGAGAGTGGTTCAGAATCACCTTATAATGCTTGAAGTACTGGACGGAGCCGCTGAATCCTTTCGTAACCCCACGTAATTTCTCGCAACCGATGATACTTACGTGGCAATCATTTGGCAGTTTGGTGGTTGATACATCAATTAACCTTTCTAATGATCCGCAATTTAAAAGTTCTAATTGGTCCAAAGCTTCTAGCTCGTCGATGCCCTCGACAACCCGTAGCCCATAGCAATACCAGATTAATAAAGACTTCAGGTTCTTTAAGTTTGACAAACCCCCAAGACTTTGCATATAAGTACGACTGTCAAGGTGCAAGAGTTCCCACAATTCCGACATACCTATAACTTGAATGTCGAGGATCTTAGGGCAACTCCACAGTTTGAGAGTGCGCAACTTATTGAAGACTGTCGATGGAAAAATTAGTCTCCCTTCATAGCTAATCATCTCATTAGCATACTCATAAACTAGCCTTTCAAAAGAATTGCAATTTCCAATAGTCAAGGCCTCCATTGATTCGAATACCCAAGAAAATTGGCTCTCAACTAGCCATGTACACCTTATCACCTTGACATCTTTCAGTTTCCTCATTCTTGATAGCCTCAATTTCTTGAGGGGTTCACAGTCTTGCACAGAACCTCCTTAAGCTGTGGAAGTTGAAGCCCATCAAGTTGTATTTCTCGCACTGGAGACCCATAGAGCTCTAAACATGACAAATTTATCAAATTCAGAGAGAGTGACGCAATTGAATTGAAATTATCAAGGCCTAGCTTTTGTAGAGATAAGGGAAGTTGTGGAAAGGTTTGTATGTCAAATCCAAACAAAGCAAGTTCGTTTAGCAAAGGAAGGGAAGCCATTTCAGTAGGAACAAATACATTGTGAAGTCCGAAGCTCAATTTGGTTAATTTGGATAGCCTTCCAATCCACCATAAGTCACCGGTACAAAGTTTATGTCCTACTCTTGCACGACTATCTAAGTCCAACTCAACCAAATTAGTCAAATTTGAGAGATTTGGGACTACCTGTAGCAATATAGATGACACTTCTAGATGGGTTAAACTTATTGGAAGAGTCGGCAGTTCTTGAATATGATTACATGCCATCAGCGCAATTCTTTGTAGGTGAGGAAGCATGCTGATGGTCTTTGGAACTTCACTAATGCAAGTTTGTGATAGATTTAGGATCCTTAGATAGGGCAAACTTCCAATTTCAGAAGGAAGTTGACCTTTTAAATAGATAGTATTGACTTGAAGCACTTCCAGATTATGAAGCATTCCAATAGAAGTAGGCAACTCCCACAAATTTTCTATATCTAATCCAGCCAAAATGCAACCTTGAAAGTGCAGCTCAGGTAATGATTTCAACTTCCATATGGAATCTGGGAGTTTCCCCATTTCACGACAATCTAGGAAGAAATACTGCAGATTCATTAGGTCCCCGACTTCTTCAGGCAAATGTTTAAGAGAATTGCAACGATCGATCTTTAGGTCAATCAAACACTTCAACTTCCCAATAGAGTCACTAATTTTTCTCAAATTGCAACATTGTTCGAAAGTAAGCCTCTCTAAATTCAAGCATCCAAAGAAGTCTGGTGTTTTGGTTATGTTGCCACAACTTTGAAGATAAAGAACTTTCAATTTTGTTGAAATCTGTCAAAATGAATGGAATACTCAGTAGATGAACAATCTAGTATTACTTTCTAAGGGAAAAATGAAATAAGAATATTACGCACCTTAATTAAGTTTCATAATTTTGAATCATCTAAGAATTCAACCTTGATGAATTCAAGAACGACCACATTCCTTGGGTACATGTTGGTCCATTTATTAATTCGCAAAGGATGACTCAAAGAAATCCATCTTAATTTGGTAAGATGAATCTCTACGTTGCCAACAAGGATTAATCCGGATAATTTAAGGAATCTTAGATGTTCAAACCTTCCAAACTCTTTACTCTGAACAACGGCATCAAGGGAATGTCGTCTAGGTTTATAGAGAGATAGTGCTTGTACGTTGTTTTTCCTCTACAAATGAGAATGAGAAATGAGTGACATCAATATTCTATCTCATAGAGCAAAAAGATTATAGAAAGACATAAAAAAGACAAGAAAATAAAGCCTGAAATTTTTGCCAAAAACTAGTTAATTCTCTCTAGAAGTGCTTTACCTCCTTTGGTTTTAATGCATCGAGGCCCTCCTCCCAAATCCATATCCTAGTCCGCTCCTCAGCATTTATTGGATTTTCTAGGCGAATAATTTCCCTTCCAAGATCTCTGAGTTGGTCGTGCATCCAAAACTTGTTATTCTCCACAATCTTTACCAAAGACATGCTAATGAGAACAGCAACTCCAGTATTTGGAAAAAACTCACAATCTTTCCACATGTAGATTGCATTTGTCTTATCTTCACCGATTAAAAAGCATGTAACATCAAGGAAAATTTGTTGTTGCTCGAAATTTAAGGCATCATAACTGATCTTCAACTTTCCAAAAACATCCTCGTGAGGTGCTTTTCTTAACTTTTCTAATGTCTCTTTCCATATTTCTTGCGTTTTGTGGTAAAGGAATTAACCAATTACCTCAAGAGCCAACGGAAGTCTCCCAGTAGCATATACGATTTCCCTTGAAAGATCATTGTAATCGTTTGTAGGTGAGTCTTTGTTAAATGCATGCCTACTGAAAAGCTCCAACGCATGATCAGTACTCATTAACCCCATTTCGAAATCTAAAATTTGATACTTTGGTGTATTGTTTTGCAAAACATCTTTATTTCTAGTTGTAATCAATATTCTAGATCCTGAATAGAAAGTACTCCTTCCAATTAATTTCTTCACTTATTCATTATTATCAACATCATCAAGTACAATGAGGAATTTCTTATTGCAAAGTATCTCTCTAGCCCTCTTCATTCCATAATCAATTTCGTCAATGCTCCTTGTCCCTACCATATGACCAATTTCTGATAATAACCTTTTTTGCAACTCAACTAAGCCTCCAATTCTTAATGATGTTGCTCGAACATCTTCAAGGAAATAACAATACTTTCCAAAGTGAGAAGAGAGTTGGTTGAAAACGACCTTGGCGAGAGTCATTTTACCAATACCCCCCATGCCATAAATCTTAATGAGTCGCACGCTATCGGAATTTACATCTAATAATTTGCTTACTGCTGCCACTTGATCCTCAATTCCAACTAAATGTTCAGTCACTGACCTATGTTTTATCTTCAACTTTCCCACAACCTCCTCAACTACCAATTTGATCAATTCGCCATGGCTGTTAAAATAGAAAATCATTTTAGTGGGGGAAAAATGTGAAATCGCAATTACCTGACTAGAAATGATGTGATGCTGATGTTATTCAAGCATCGAATAAGCTACACAATGATTTGACAAGTAATGAGAACTTAACAACCTAGAAGTGATTTTCTAAAGACCATATTGGACATTAGCATCACTCCAAAACATACATTTCATGCACTTGGCAATTTGTGCGCCATGTCATGACCCGAGAACACGAGATTAGCAATCTTGGCATTTTCGAGCAAAATAGATGTATAAAAAAATTAGCATTTGCTCCTTACCAAAAAAAAAAAATTAGCATTTGAAATTGACATTCGTTATTTGTGTTCAAGTGACGACCGTATAAATTGAAATTGTGTCTTCAAGAGGAGAAATATTTAATATATTGAAATATTAAATGATCAGATAGGAAGTGCATGGCAATTCATTATATCATTCTTTTTCCTCCCGTTGCCCACAGTGAAATATTATTTTAGCTACCAAGCTATTAATGTTCTTGTTAAGCAGTTTCACTTTTTTTCTTTTTGCAAACGTAGCAAAGGTTCATCATTTAGTATTACTACGACAAAAATCACACCTGAATCTTCCAGAAATTTCACATCTATGATTAAGTGTGAAGGAAAATTGGAAAAATAAGCATCTCGAAAGCAACTTGCTTACCCTTTGTACTTCTTTACTTCCCATCCCTTTATTGCATCAACCTTCACGAGAGCCTCTCTCCAAGCATCTACTTGCTCATCGCTCAACTTCTTCTCGTGCTCTAGATTGAGTATGGCATTGCGCTATAGAGGGGTCTTCAGCTTAACATCGTCCGGTCCCACGTCGAAGAAAATAGGTAGGATCACTTTATTACCTTCTGATTTGAAGGTATTTGCCACGATATGTGAGAGTTCACGGAGGCACCATGGGCTCGAAGCATAGTTCCGAGAGAAGATGGGTATGTAGAGCTCGGAGTTGTCAATCGCTTGTAGAAGTGATCCATCGATCCTTTCACCAACACGGAGCTCTTCATCATCTCGAAAGACACGGATTCCAACATCGGTCAAGCTATGAAAGAGCACATCTGTGAATCCAACACGAGTATCTGGTCCTCTGAAGCTTAGGAATACTTGATATTCGCTTCTCGACGACGTTTCTGCATCTGAGTTCACCATAGCACTAGTTTGCTCAGCTAAGTAGATCTCTCCCCCCCTCTCTCTCTCTCTCTCTCACCTAATGTTCTTAATAGAGAAAGATACCAAGTCAACATGCTCACGGGGATATAGTGGTGTAGTCACGGGAAAACCAATGAAACTCTATAGGTTTATGAAAGCCGTAGTTTTTCTACAAGGACGACCGTAAGATTGAATGCTATTTAGCCGTTGATTAAAAAAAAAAAAAGGCTTTGCTATCATAATGATTTTTGAGCTATTATGAAAATAATAATTTATTGTAAATCATAAATTCTTGAATGAGCGGACTGTACAATAATAATCTATAATTATTGATTATTTGATTTGTTGTGATCCAAAAAAACTATACTTCTCATAATAATTAAAAACTATTATCTAATCGTTCCTTAAGTTAAAATCAAGATCGTGACCATATACTTGTGAAAACGTGCATGCATCTGCCGGCCCCATGTCTCTCTCTCTCACCCCCTCCCCCTCCCCCTCCCTCCCTCTCAAGATATCTACATCAGAGGGCATTGACAATATTATCAAACGCTGGTCAGTGCGGAAGCAAAGGGATCAAACGTCATCCTCTCTACCCTCTTCACCATTCCCATCGATCCACCTTATATGATTATATCAGTTGTCGCGCGTGCAGTTGCAGGCCCCATGTGCAAAGGGTCAAAGGAGATCTTTCTGGGAATCTTCCCTGGATCTGCATATCCTTCCAATAATGCTTCGAAGGGTGGCATAAGCTAATGTCAGCACCTATTGAAGACAAGTCTAGGAACCAATTAACTTTAGACCAATTGAAATCACAAGAAAGGTGTAGAGCCAGATCATCTTTTGCAAAGCCTTCATTTGTAGATGCTGCCATCATTGTCTACATCAACGTTGAAACCGCTGTTCTTGCTGTTGCACCCAATTCCATTCTCTGTTCGCAGTTCTAATGTTTTCAACAGAAGCAATAGATGGTAGCGAAAATATCAGTAATCTCAAGATATCGTGACGAGTAGTGACAAATTTTTATTTGAAAAGTGCTCCAAAAGTGCTGCCTAGTTCGGTGGCAATCTAGCTTGAGATTTTTACATGCCAAGTCATGAAATTCGTGAGGAATTTCACTAATCTGACGCTACTTCCCTTGTGAAAATCTCTCTGTACAAGCATATTCAGAGTAACCTGAAGACTATTTGAGACTCCTAGCTGCCTAAAGAAATGGAATTGTGCTGAATCTTTGTCCAGATCAGTTTCCTCAGTTCACGCTCCTTCAAATTCACCTTCATTGTTTCTACTTCTTCCTCTACACGTTCAATTTTCAGATGCAGTTTTATATGGGCGGGGCTTTGTCCCCCATTTCGTCCAGTTTCATCTGAAAAACTCTTGCAACTTCTTGTTAACAAGATGAAGATAAGTTTGTCGTGCACATATGCTTTTGACCTACATGTGAGATGGCTTATTCAAATTCATAAAGCTTGCATTCGATTCGACACTTAATTTCTTTCCTGTGAATTTTTGTTTTTACAAATTCATAAAGTTGGCGTAATAAATTAGTATTAAAAGTTAGGTAACGAAAAGTTTTACTATTTTGGATCGAGAAAAAAATACTGAAAAGCCTTATTGACATCATTTTAGTTACTTTTGACCTTCCCAAAAAATAAAATTAGTTAGCGGTGTATCTTAAATTTAATTTTTGATGTTTCATCATTTCTAAAGACGCCAAGTGTTAATTACTAATATCCAGTATGTATTTCACTTAAAATAAAAGCTTATTAATCCGATAGAGTAACAAAGAGATTTTTTTTTTTGTAAACTCATACACATTGGAAGTATAAATAGTAAAAATAGTCAAAGAAAAGTAAAACTTACAACATTTCATAAAAAAATTCAAGAGACTTAGGCAATCCATTCAACTTTGTGGAGGTTTTTTTTTATAATTATTCTATGAAAGACGAGCTTGGCCTATAGCCTGAGTCTTAGATTTTCCTACTTGTATTTAATGAAGCTGTGGTGATAGACTCGCTCAATAGGCAATTGATACTTTATTGATACATTAAACCTAACATTTCAATAGCGGAGGAGGTGGGACAAAATTCAACACGACACCACTTTAAAGTACTCCTTTATGTAATAATAAGATATTCATTATCTTGTCAATTTCTGTATTTCTTACTCACGCCGGCTTGAAATTTTTCTCAGGCAAAGTGTTCTGTTCTTGGCATGACCCCCAAAGCACGTGAGACGGGCTTTGGTAGCAAATTGATGAATAGCTTCCTGAATCCAGTGCACATTTTATCGGCACAAGGATAAATGCCCCGAATCCATCAAGGCCAAAGATATCGTGGTTCCTAAGTGTGTGGATCCAAGTGATCGACGATCAAGATCTATTTAGATCCAATGGTTTGGGTCCAAGCAGACAAAACTAAAGCAGTGCCGGAGCGATTAGCGAAAGGGTTCTCCTGGAGGGTTGAACTCCTTGTGGTCTAGTTGAACTCCTTCAGACATTTCATATTACGAGTAGGTTAGACTCATGAACCACTCGAATCAAGGCAGATAACTTTGAAACGATTGTTATTGTTTTGTGGTGATTGGCCGTCCATCTCATCACTGTTGTCAAAATGGAGATCTTTACCTTTGCATTTGTGGAAAGATAAAAAATGAATCTTCAGAAATATATGACAGTGGCATGTATATATGGGTGATTTTGATCGTACAATTTTAAATTTAAAGCTTGCAACTCTCCACCGAACCATTTTGTGTAAGTAAGTGCTGCTCCTGTATGAACTGTCTATATATCAAGTTGTGCGTTTTTCACTCTAATGGATCAGCTAAGGTCCCTTCTAGGCTCATCTATATATGCTTCTGCAAAAAATAAGTGCAAAAATGTTATAGATGCAATGTTTTAACGAAGAGGTGTCGCTTTTATGAAGAGAGGAGATTGCTGTGCAGTAGTATAGCCGATCTAAGGGGTTTGCAATTAATTCTCCCTTTCTTTTTTATATATTCTAAGGGTCATTGATTTCTCTTTCTTCTTATGCTATCCTCACTCTTTCCCTTGCAGCTGGTAGAATCACCAAAGGAAGCTGCAGAGGTGAATCGGAAAGAGGATAAATCATTACTAGGTACTCTATAAGCTTGACAAATCTCAAAATACAGTCAATTCACTTCAGATGTGGAGTGGTACCAAAAGGATGCATATTTCTATATTTCAAACCTCATAAATTTGTGTAGGTCAATATTGTTAATATAATGTGGCCTGACGTATGATTCTTTCGGATATTGTAGTTAATAACTAATTTGGCATGCTGTTCACGTACTTGAAATCAAATAAAAGCTTTCTTAATGTTAAAATAGGTTTTCATCCTTGTCATTGATTCAGATGATTGATTGTAGACATTTCTGGACGTGTCTTATGAAGGTCAGATATGTAGGTCATAGCTCAATGTTATATCTGATTTTACCAGATGCTGAATTTGGAAAGGAGTTCCTTGCTTCCTGGAAGTCGTCGTCTGTGGCAGAGCATGACGCAGTAGATTTTAGCTTCGATACAGTTGGCAAAGGCAAAACAAAGAAATTCAACTTTGATAAACTGTAAGTGAACCTTAAAGTATAGGCAGTTAGATAATAAACTGGTATGGATGTGGAATCTGACTTTAATATTCTATCTTCATACTTGTGTTGGTTACATATATTCAACCCTGTACAATTACCTCTTTGTGGAGAATAATGCCCGTGGTGATTAAGTGGGTCATGCTTCACATATCATTCAACCACTTCAAAAATCATCAAAACAATGGATGATGGTGAAGATGCATGAAAGCTTGTAACAATCATACTTGTTATGATAGGGGGACATATCTCAGCTTTCTGTGGATTGATTGTTAAGAAACCTTTTACAGGGATGTCGATTTTAACCTGGATGCTGACTTTGACAAGTTTTCATCATTCAAAGTGAACATGCCAGATCTTGATTTCTCCTGTCCATCTAAGAAATCTCCAAACAAGGACAGAAATGAAGCAGAATCACCTGATGAATCCAAGAAAAGATTTTCTCTCCTTTGATTTTAATGAGTAAGACCTCTTCACAGTGTACACATTAGGCTTATTCTTTGATACATAAGGTTATATTTTCGAGTGAAGGGATATTTTAAGACTTGTGATTGCAATGTAGGAACTTAGCAGCCATCTGTGCTATCCAGGTTGGATGGTTTTAATCTTGATTCACCCATGACTGAGGCAGAACAAGGTGTGAAGAAGGTTACAGGAAGCAAAGGGAGATCATCAGAGATTAACGAGCACCAGGGCTTGAAAGCTCACTTTCCTGAGGCAAATCCTGACTGTGAGGATAATGCTATGATTGATAATGTTCAATCAATGTGCTGTGTGGGTACATCAGAGATTGAAGTAGGAACTTCTGTAACTTCAACTTGTATGCCTAACCCAAGAATGGATGATTGGGTGCCACAGCCTGCAGTAATTTCAACTCCAGAACAATCTTCTTTTGAAAGGACAAACAGCACGTGCTCTCAAGGATCTGATCAACAAGATTATTCATTGGACAAAACAGCACTGAGAGAAGTACATATAGCGCCCGGGGTTAACACAAATTTAAGTACCATACTGGAGCTTTCAAGAAAAGATTTGTCTATCGTCAAAAGTTCAAATTCTGCTTTGGGTGAAGAGCAGAATAACAGGGAAGAAATGTTAGGGGAAGCCACATATTCTCATGGCAACATGCAGTCAGAAGGTTCAAGTGTGCCACATGTTCCAGGAACAGAAGGCAAGGCAAATGGAAGCAATAAACCTTTTATTGTTACATTGAATGCTACCAAGGCTGATAATGAAGAGGCCAAGCCTGCAACAAGTCTTAATGATACAGCCTGTATTATCCCAAGCAAAGTATTGCATGACAGTGAAACGGCTGTTTTCAGGTGTCCCATTTATGCCTTACCTTTAAGTGATTAGAGGAATGAGAATGAATCTATATTGGGATGAAATTGTCAAGTTTCTGCCATGCTGAATTAGAGAAATGCGCCATTAATATCTCCTTCCAAGAAACTTGGACTCTTGATTGTTGATTTTGTGAAAACTTAGAAAGCCTATGCATCAGTAGCTTAATATTTAAGGATGGGAATGCAAATTGTTGTGATTTTCAGTTTGATGCACTCATTCATTGAGTTTTTGCTGTCATGTTCATGCATTTTATGGTGATTCCCAGAGTTCAGTTAAAACATTGTTGGATCAACAGCATAACATTGTTGCACTTCTTAGTTCTCTTTTAGTATTATGTAAATGTCCCAAGCGGAGAGCCTGCAGTTACATGTGTCCTCTTCCTTTACTGGTAGGGAGCCTGGACAAGCCCATTCAAAGTTTTTCAAGTGATCAGAGGAAATTCAGAGTCATTCTTCTCGAGAACCATTAACTGGGAGAAAGCTTACTCAATTTAGCAGCAAAAGACTTGCTTCTGTACATCTAAATGAAACTGGGTGAAGATTTTCTTTTTGATTCTAGTTTCTTTGATTGGACATTCAATGCGTTATACCGTCAGATGGTTTATGCAATTGGCAACAGGTTGGGAGACAATGGGAAGGATTCTCAAGTAGGGGCAAAGTCGCTTATTGGTCTAAATTCACTGGCAAGGGAGCAAACAAAAAGTCAACCTCCTCTGACTGGAAGCCATATCAGTGTGACACCTACTTCTCAAATGGGGTGAGGCATCTGTACCCAATCAAGTTGTAATTGTAGAGCTGTTTGAATTTTTTTTCTAATTCTAGTATTTTATTTTTCTGGTGGACTTCATTTAACAGTAGCTAACACTGAGTGAGTAATGTGCAAGTTATCTCCTCCATGCTGCCACTCCCCCACCCACACACAAACACAAAAGAGAAAAAGGGAAAGTTGACCTTTTCTCAGATATAAATATGCCATGCTTATTATTCTTCTGTTATCTGATGGACTTTCAATTAGGGTAAAATGAGATTTTTTTTTTTTTTGCATATCATAGTTTGCAATGAGACATTGGACACTCTCCTAATTGGTGCATATTACTAGTTTGATCAACACATAAATAGACATATGTGAAAATTTTATAACATTCTTGATTATTTGCTAGCTGTTGATGAAATTAAAGCCTGTTCAGCTGAAATTATAAACCTTAACTTCTCTCAAGTCTAAGTCTCCCATTATATTGGCCAGGAAAGCTCGTTAAATCCTTCATGCTATGCTTTGAAGTGGATATTGACATCTTTGTCTCTGGTAAAATATGACTAAATTATCTGCTAGAAGACTACAACCCTGGAAGTGGGGTTCACAATCTGCTGTAGCATGATATGTTCATGTTCAGTTTGAACCTTTGAGTCACATGACATGGGAGAGTGACATTCCTATAAATGATATATACTTCTAAGACCAAAATAACTTCTCATTACAGAGAAGATATGTCAATTTCATGTCAAATCAGTTTTATGTTTTATTCTGTTCATGTTATGTCATATCCTGTCTTAGACATTGCCTGCTCTTACAGGTAGATTGCATATAGTGGATTAGACCTTTGACGCAGCATTATTTTGCATCTGCTTATTAATCTGCAGTTCTCTATGTAAGATGGGCAGTTTAAATGAGTTGTTGACACCAATTGTTAAGAAATCCGTGAATCCTGAAGTCAATAATTCAGGCAAGGAATCTTTTAAGGATTCAAGGGTCAGGAATGTTGATGTGAAGAACAGTAACTCTCTTAATACTGCCAAGAGGGCTGTTCATATTTCTAGCTTGAGAATGATGAGGTCTAACCTGCATCCTAACTTGATGTCCTGGTATTTGAAACCATAGATACTTTTAGAGATCAAGATGTCAATATGTGCAGGGCTACAAGAGCCAAAGAAGATCAACTGGGTTCTAATCCTACTGAGGAAATCGGTTCCATGAGAGACTCTGAGCAAATTACAGCTATGCGAGGTGATGCAGCACATGCTTTAGCTCATTGTAGCAAAAGCACCAAAAACCAGTCACTTCTCAATTCATCCTTAAAGCGGAAATCATATGAGGTTCCTTTCTGTTGTTTGCTCTAATATACTTATGGGGATACTATTTTGTAATGCATTTAGAAGCCGTAGGTGTCTATATTGCAGGGATCAGATGCCAATTTAATGCCATTTGGTCCATTCAAACGGCTCTCTCAGTCTCCAAGTGAGAAAAGGTGAAGAGTGTTAATAACTCCTTAATTCTTGCCCCTGTGACTGGGTTTTGTTTGTGGAAGTAATGTTCTTACTCTTGACACTTTAGAAGTTTCAGAGAATCCTCCAAAACTGTCGTCACAGAACAGGTAAATCGATAAAACTGGCCACTTCTCAATTCATAAGAGAAGTCATCTGAGGTTCCTTTCTATTGTTTGCTCCACTTCCAAGTAATACCTTACACCTCTTCAATAGGGTGTTGCGAATATAATTATTGGGATGCTATTTTGTAATGCATTAGAAGTCGTGAGTGTCTATTTTGCAGGGGTCAGTTTCCAATTTGATGTCGTTTAGTCCACTGGAATGGCCCTCTGAGTCTCCAAGTCAAAAAAGGTGAAGAGTGCTAATGACCCCACTACCCTTTCTCCTGTGACTGGGTTTTCTTTGTGGAAGTAATGTTCTTACCCTTGACACTTCAGAAGTTTCAGGGAATCCCCTGAAGCTGTTGTCACAGCACAGATAAATGGACAGAACCTTATTAATTTTTTCTATTTTAACAGAGTCAAAACTCGTTCCTTGCTGGTTTCTTAGATTATAGATGTCAGGTTTGCAATCATGAGAATGCCGAACAAAGCAAAACCAACAGTGTGTCTGGTGACCATCCTAAATTTCAGCTTCAGATTTATCCTAAGGCGAGATCCACTGAAGTTGGAAGTCCACTGGTCATGGAAACTGATAAAATGTTGAAAAGGCTGAAGCTTATACAAAGGAGCATGAAGATGTAAGTGAATTGTGGCTAAATTATTCACTTTAAATGTGTTGCTTGTGCACTTCTTGGCTTTGGCGATCAGTTATGTGCATATTGTAGACTATAGTCAGAGACCATGAAAAACAAACAAAACAAAACCAACATAGTGTCTGATGACCATCCTAAATTTGAACTTAAGATTTCTCCCAAGGCAAGGTCCACCGAAGTTGGAAGTCCATTGGTCATGGAAACTGATGAAAATGTCGAAAGAGCTGAAGCTTATACAAAGGAACTTGAAGATGTAAGTGAATTGCAGCTAAATTATTTTCGCTAAAAATGAGTTGCTTGGATTTGGTGATCAGATAGATATGGATATTGTAGACTATAGTCTGAGCTTCTCAAATTTGTATGTTTCACTACTGGACTTCACTTCTGATAATTTGGTCATGGGTTCATTGACATTAACCATCTTCATTTATTGAATTTATACAACTAGAAATCAATTGACGAAGAGAACCTCCCTAATATGGAAATTGCAATTTCTTCTACTGTCCGACCTAATTATCCTTAAGGATAAATTTATAGTACTTTGTAGCTATTTTCTATAATTAAAGGGCTATTATGCGCAATTAAGTTTTCAGAAGGCAATTGGAACATAGATTGAGGATATTGTAGAGAAGGGCATTGAACTGTTGCCTCATGTCTATACTACCATCTTTGTGATCCTTCTGCTGGTAATACATTGGCTGCCTAAGGGAATTATCTTGCAGATCTGCAATATGTTAAAGAAGAAGCAGGAAGAAGCTAAAGAATTGCTTGTTCAAGCACTTGTGACCAACAACAATCTATTAATGCCTAATCATGCCATCTACGAAGTACAGATATCCTTCTGGTTATCAATGATTTCGCGGGATGTTCTTTGGGTTGTCCATGATATGTTTCTTTTCCCCTTTGACATTTCTTTGCAATTCCTTCACCAGATAAAACATCCGTAGGGTGCAGAAGTTTGCATCTCAGCTCATGTCCAAGGAGATTCACACTTGAAGTTGCATTAGACGAGGTATCTGCCCTGCCTCTCTTTTTTTCTCCCTCTCTCAAACACACAACATACACACGTGCGTACGAGTCACACCCAAACAGAATCACAGGGGATCATGGATACATGTGCCTTTACAAACATGGGAAATGCCTACTTGCGCAGGCACTCTTCTGAACATGGGTGCTATGATGAATCAGGAAGTATACGCACGCTTGTTTCTCAAGACTTATGGATTGTGGAAGCACACTGGCTTCCTGCGTATATTCAGCTACGGTCTATATTTTTGTGTCCTTTTGTTGGGAGGTGCGGACCTCTAGAGTGTCAAAAGTTAGCACAAATGGACACTTAAGTGCCAAAAGTTATAAAATATACACTTAAGTGCCAAAATCGGAGAAAAATGGATTACTTAAGTGCCAACGGCGAAAAATTCCGGCCAAATTGCCACGTGTCCATTTTCCGGCGACTTCATTTGCTGACGGAGCATTTTTTTCAAAATAAAAAATTCACGTGGCACTTTAAAAAAAAAAATTGTCCACGTTAGATTTTTGAAAAATTAAAATCGATTTTATTAAAAAAAAAAAAAAGGAGGAGGGGATCGGCGAGGGCTGCATAGCCCTCGCCGATCCCCTCCTTTTTAAATAAAATAAAATAAAATCGATTTTATAATAATATATTTTTAATTATTTAATATTATTTAATTAATAATTTTTAAATCCACGTCAGTCGTTTTGGCTGATTTTTGGCCGATTTAGTTTCCGGCGAGCCACGTAGACAAGAAATTTAATATAAAATTGCCACGTAGGATTTCCGGCAAGGTTCCGGCGACTTGGCACTTAAGTGATCCAATTTTTTTTAAAAGTGGCACTTAAGTGTACCTTTTGTAATTTTTAGCACTTAAGTGTCTCTTTGTGTTAAGTTTTGGCACTCGCGCTGTACTTTCCCCTTTTGTTGGGGATGAAATCCTGAGGACATATCTGGGTGCCTTGCCGAATCAAGACTATAATTTTCTTCTCCTCTGTGTTCATGAGATGGCGTCAAGTTCAATGTTTCCAATGTGGGACCAACTTCTCAAATTTAACATTCATAATTGTTCAATCTCGGCATGTTATTTCCCTCGAGACAACCCGGTTTCCTACTGGAGGTCATTATAAAAGACACCTCCACATCTCGACTTAGTGTTTTCTTAACAACGGGAAAGCCTGGGCGTGCCATATAAAATTTTGACTTGTGCGACATTTATCTTAAGTTCAACTACCTTAAGGTCACAAACGTTATTAGTCTTCAGGTCGCAAATGTTATCTTCTTTATCTTCATTTATCTCGTTGACCACTTCTGCGCAAAGACCGATAGAAACTAGAAGTTCCAGAAATGCAGTCAAGAGTTCTCCAAGATATCGGGTTCAATTACACGTGCTCCTGGAAATGTACTGAAGAAGAGCATGAATGACCTTGCTTTCCTTGTGGTGGGCACGTGCGATAAGTAGTTCCAAAGGTTTAAGCTGATAAAGAGTGCCATAAGATTTATATCTCAATACGTTTTGATGCAAACGCTAGCAGATAGAAAAAGAATGACTGCATAAAATGTGCAGACCTAATAATATTCCAAAATCATTGAAGGTGAACAGAGTGAATGATCAAACTTGAGACTCCGTGATCCAATGTCAAAACTTAGATGGAGTTAACAAAGGTTGGTTGTGATAGCTTAAGTTTCCATGTTGTACAACAATTATTAAGGATAAGTGTATTGGAATTCTAAAATTTATCAAGAAAGTGTAATTGAGTTTTAAAACTTATGTAAAATGCAATTACATTCTAAAACTTATTAAATTGGTGTAATCGAGTTCTTCCATTAACTCCTTTTAATTTGAGTAACGGAAAGTGTTGATGTGGCTTTTTGAAAGAATTTATCTCTTACAAGCCAATAACTTGGCTAAAATATGAAACATAATGCATTTTGGTTCAAATCTAATTTTAATACAAATTTTATTTAAATCAAATTAAAAAATAGGCTAGGTTGTTTCTTTAAAAAGGAATAAGACAAAACAACAAGAGCCTCTCGGGCGCCTACCACCACTACGCCACTATCACCCAAAAGGCCTATGGTGGGTGATGGCCAACTAGTGGTAGGCGAGGGTCTCCGGCCCTTCCTGGATCACGCGAGGGCTGTCAACCTGTGTCTTCTTTGGTTGTAATTTAAAATTTATTTATCCTTTTTAGTCTAATTTAAATAATATTAAGATTGAAAAATCATATTTTGGCCAAAACGACATCATTTTCGTCTTATTTTTCATATTTTAGTCATGTTGGTACCACGTAAGAGAGAGAAAATACTAAAAAAAGGTCACATCAGATCCGTTATTCAAGTTGGACGGAGTTAATGGAAAGATTTGATTGCATTGAATCAATAAGTTTTAGAACTTAAAGTTTTAAAATTCAATTGTATTTTTGTGGAAAGTTTCAAGATCTTTAATGTACTCTTTCTTTCTATATTGTATCTTGTCAAGTTACAAATATTGCTGCGTGGATCGTTTGTCAATATCCCAAGAAATGGACATGTTGTCTTGCGCCAAATGCAGTAGAAAGGACACTCAGTGAGGACGTGAATCCAACAAGAGAAGGCCGGGATTGGCAGCCTCAAAGCAAAGTTGAATAGCGACAACAACTGGATCTGAAAGATTGTCGAGCAGATCTAAAGTTGAATGGGCTGAGAATACTGAGGAAGAAGCCGAGATTGAATGGCTTTGGCAATGAAGAATCCACTGTCGGGGAATGTGTTTAACCTTTCCTATCAGATTGGTAGATTGTGGAAAGTTGTGCTTCGCCACTTCGATTCATTTTTTTAACCGGGAGAGAGGAAAAGCTAAAGGGTATGCGAGGGCTATAAAAACCAAGTGATTGTAGTCCTCTCCCAAGCAGAGCCACTCATTGTATAATCTGATCAGAAGTTCGATGGCCAGGTGGAGACTATATCTGTGCTTGATGCTCATAGCCTTTTCCTGGACTTGCTCCGAGGCTCGCACTCCCGACTGCGAATTCGGAAGGTCGATGGTCCTTGTCGAGTCGCCCAAGACAATGGCTCTTGATGAGTTCGAGACATTAGAGGGTCATTACGGGCCCAAACGGGTTAGTCCAGAAGGTCCTGATCCGCAGCACCATCCTTGATTTCTCATAAGCTCAGATGAGACGTAAGTGCAGCTAACGACATTGGACTATGCAGTCATCATGACGTGTTTGATGTTGAATTCTCGTTTTCGTTTAAATAAGTTAGTGTCAAGTGACTCGTGGATTGATGACAACATATATTGTCGGGGTTGAAACTAGTGGATGTCCCTGATGCTGCAGTTGTGTCAGGAGTGTCGCAATAAAATATTGAGTATGCTTGATCTGCTTGTACTATATTTCTGCCGTTGTTCATGCAAGACAGGCAATTTGAATGAGTTGTCAAAATTAGTCGAAAAGATATGCGATGATCCAGAAGTAACTAATTCAAGTGAAGAATCTTACGAGGATTCAAGGAACAGAAAGGTTGAGGCGAAGAACGTTATGTCTCTTAAATCAGCCACAAGGGCAATTCATCTATTGAGCTTGAAAATGATGAGGTCTCACCTGCATCCGAACTTGATGCCCTGGTTCTTGAAACCATTCTTAACGTTGTGGAAAGGGCGAGCGATCGAACAATAAAATAGACATAATAAAGAAAATAAATTGGATACTAGATTTACGTGGTTCGGTCATAAAGACCTACATCCATAGGGCGAGCAACGATGAATTCCACTATGGAACAAGCGATACAATGGAGATTATATACTTGAGTCACTTAAACACTCTCAGTGTTTCCCAAGTCCCAATTACACCCAATAACTCACGCAGTATTTAACTCCACAATTCATCGCAAAATAATCTCTCAATCTCACAAAGGAATTATACACGAATTCTTACCACAAGAATTTAATCGGCTACAAATACTTGAATCTTCTTTGCGTAATCTCACAAACGAAATCAATGGAGAAAATTCCTCCCAAGCACTCGATGACGAATCGGTGCTTCAAGACCTTTTGCATCAACAACGGCCCAATTCTTCTCCATGCATGACCATATATATTGTAGACTTGAGGACTTTTCAATTCTTGAAAGTCACTCCTATGAGGAGTAGGAAAAAATATATATAAAGATATAAAATTAAGAAATCCACACCTATTAGGATTAGAAAACAAATCAAAATTTTGTTTTAAGTTGAGACATATTTTTAACAATTAGAAACTTTGATTCTTCGGTGCATTGACCCCATTAGACTAATATGCCGGTCCCTCCCTGCATGCTAAAAATTATCATCCGAGTCGTCTTCAAAATTGCACAAGCCTCCAAAACATGTCCAAATCCGATCAAAGCATGATTCCTGAAAAACAAAATCACAACCAATCTTGCGTGAAAGTTTCAACCAATAATACGCATTAACTACCATTTACTGGGATTAATCATTTTGGCAATATATATTATGTACAAGTATATATATATATGAACTATCTGATATCGTAACTTTCACTTGTGATTGTATCTCAATTCCAAGTCTTCCATTATTATATCCCGCGAAAGCTCATATTAAATTCACCATAATATACTTTAAAGAGGATATTTACATCTTTGTCTCTGGTTACATATGACTGAATTAGCTACTAGAAGATACAAGCCTGGAAATAGGGTGCACAATCTCCTCTAGCCCGACATATTCATGTTGAGTCACGTGAAATGAGAGTATGATGTATCAATATCATGCCCTACGTATGATGCTGTTCATGTTATGTTATATCCCGTCTTGGAGAGGTTGCCAGCTCTAACAAGTAGATTGCGTATGTTAGGCCTTTCACACAACATTATTCTGCATATGCTAAATCTGCTCATACTAAACCGTTGCCATTCTCCAAGCAAGCCAGGCAATTTGAATGAGTTGTCGAAGACCAATCGAAAAGATATGGGACAATCTTGAAGTAACTAATTAACGCGAGGAATCCTTTAAGGATTCCAAGATATGTTGATGTGAAGATTAACCATTTTGTTCCCAGTAATAATTTCTTCTCAGAAATAATTTTTTTTATTCTATTCCTAGAAATAATTTTTGAGTATTTGAAGGCATTTAATAACTGTTCAAAATTTCTATTCTTAGGATAGGAATTTTAGATTCTTTTATGGCTTATAATTTTTTTTAACTTTTTAAGACTTTTATTATGTTTTTTCTGTTTTTTTTTTTTCCTTTTCTTTTATCATTTCTTCCTTCAAGTTTCAGTTGCTCTAGTCGCTCGCTAGCCTCGAGCTCACCTAGCCATCGGCAAGGCTCAAACTATGAGGCTCAACCTTGCTAGGAGCCGTCAATCCTCCAATGAGGTCGCCGGCCCTTGTGTGGCCGATCATTGGCCATCCCAAGGCCGGCGACTGGCTAAACATTGAAGAAGAAGAAGAAGAAAAGGAAAATGAAGAAAAATGGGAATTGATTCTTGAAATTGTTCCCAGGAACAAAAGGCAACTTTTTTTTTTTTAATTCTTGATTCTGTTTTAAATTTATTCCTGGAAACAAATTTGTTTCCGAGAACAAAAAATTTACCAAACGGATTACTGTTTTAAATCTATTCTCGGAAACAAAAATAGAATCGGTTGTTCTCGAGTAAGTTAACAAATATGTCCTAACTTTCTTAAATCTGCCACAAGAGCAATTCATCTTTCTAGCTTGAAAATGATGAGGTCTCACCTGCATCCGAACTTGCTGTCCTGGCTTTTGAAACGATTCTTAAAAACTTTGAATCTTCAGTGCATTGACCCCGACATGACAACATGCTAGCTCCGTCCCAGCATTTTAACAAGTATGGTGCCAGTTGCCTTCATAACTTCACAAGCGTCCGAACACATGTAGTCAAATCAAAGCATGATTCCTGAAAAATAAAATCACAACCAATTTTACGAGAAATTTTTCGAAAAAGGAATGGAATAAAAAATAATGCAATCAAATAAGGAGTTGCTTTAATTTCATCAAAAGACACTGATGAAAATCATACATATAAGTTTTGGCTATATTTGTTGATATTGAAATATGAGAAAGGATAAATATAGAAGAGAAAATGATATCGCATAAAAATATATCGTAAATCTTGTAGGATTGGAACAAAATTGCGCATGTTGATTGTGCACATCAAACGAGCTAGATTTCCAATTTCACCAAATGTAAACAATTTTACATCCCAACCATCTGCCTTGTCTTTGACTTGTACACTATCTATGCCCATGAAATCAGTAAGATATTTTAATGGTCTGACGCATTATTTGCCTTAGATATAAGCTTCTAAGATAGAGAAACAATATGTTTTTACCCCCCCAAAAAAGAAGAAGACTGGGCTAGTTTTAAATTAAGCGGATAAAGAATTTCCTCCTCAATTTTTACCCCTTTCTATCTAGTGTAGTTATGGAAGCAGGTCAATGAAATGAAACGCCTAGCAACTGAAAAAGTAAATGTCTGAAAGATGTTTAAAGTGGCTATTAACAAACGCGGTCAAAAACCGAGGACGATGCAGATTTTCAAAATTTAGATTTTCATTGTTTTTTTCAGAATGCAAAATCTTAATCTAGATGCTTTTGGAACACGCATCCTAGTTGGCCGACCCCAGCCACATGCAGATTCAAGTAACACTAAACTCCATCAATAACATAAATCATTCAATTTGTGCATCGGTGGACCATATAAGTTGTGTTCTTGGAAGACTTCCCTCGGCAAATTCTTATTTGAGTTGTGCAACGAGTATCGAATTCTTTCAATGTTCTATTGTCAGTGTAGAAATCGCAAATCACAAAACTCATCTCCATAATAAATATTAATATGTAAGAAATGGCAATAAAGTGGAGTGTATTATGTAAAATATTCACTAAATAAACAATTCATTTCATATAAAATGAAAAGTCTATTTTAATAAGAGACTCTGAGTTATTTTATATTCTTTTTTTCTAAAAATTAAAGTTTCTCCAATTACTTCTGACAAAAGCTCACCTTGTCCCGTAGATTTGCTGCACATATAGAACTTTCTCATATACAATAAAAAGAAAAGAAAATGAGAAAACATAAGCTGAAAATAAAACAAACTTATATAGAGTGGGTTTTAAAAATAAGTGAGACCAAATATTAATTGATTTTTTTTATTTGTCACCATTATTACAAATCTCCCATAGAGTTGAATTCATGCCTGTGGATAGTTGCGTCAAGAAAATAAAAAGGAATGAGAGGGCATGGTTCAGAATCACCTCATAATATGCTTGAAGGACTGGGCAGAGCCGTTGAATCCTTTCTTGACCCCACGTAATCCCCTGCAACTCTCGATAATTACGTGGCAATCATTTGGCAGTTTGGTGGTTGACACATTAGTCAACCTTTCCAATGATCCGCAGTCTTTAAGTGCTAATCGGTCCAAAGACTCCAACTCATCGACGCCCTCCACAACCCGTAGCTTCTTGCAGTAATAGATTGATAAAGACTTCAAGTTCTTTAAGTTTGACAAACCACTGAGACGTTGCACATGATGACAACC
>MU090393.1:0-30390 GCA_014858505.1 Corymbia citriodora subsp. variegata | reverse complement strand
AATCCATGGACTATCCGAATGAGCCAAGCTTAACCTGATCATATCACTCCACAAGGGTCGACGTGCGACAAAAGTATGTTCTCCATAAATGGTAGAGTACTGCAGAGAAACTCCTGACGATCTAACTTTCATCATACCATGTATAATATGGTTGGACACAAAATCGCTAGCGAACTCCAAAAGGGACGAGTTCCACCCAATCCATATACGTCCTCTAGCCGAGCAGCTATAGTTTGCTACCTACTGCCATCCTGGAATTAAACTCGTAGAAATCGGCACAAAACAGTGATGGGGCACTTTCGTCTCAATAAGTCCAAGGCAGCTAAGTTTATGAGTACGCACAAAATCCCTCACTTCATTCTGCCTAACCGGGTCCATCAATCCCCTTATATTCCAGAAGCCAAAATTCATCAAAAAATTCAAAAAATAACTGCCATACCTAGCGTCGCCTTCCGGCCCGTCTCCTCCCAGTCAACTGCTGTTGCTGTGGAGATGGTTTCAGTTGACCAGCCACTGTATCCCCGCCTGTCATCCTGATCAATTGAGAATCCGGCACAATTGAGGTATAGTCTGTTGTATTCGCTTCTGTCTCCCCTCCCGGATTGGTAGGAACATCAGCATTTGATGTTTCCTGGTCAGAATGTTCATCATCCGAGCTACTCCCCATCTCCGATTCTCCCAGGTCATCTACATCATCCAAATCATCCACTGAGGAGTAGGTCGGTTGAGTGAATTTGGGTGCAGCAAAAACCGAGCGTGCATTCACTCTCACTGGCAGGTCTCGTTGCCTATGAGAAGCTGAGGACGAAACCGCCGGAGAGGATGATTTCACCTTGCCTCGCCGGCTTCTTGTCCTGGTCCTTCTACCCACTGCCTTTGCAACAACAGTTGGAGATTGTCTTTGTTCCTCAGCTGCATCAGTAGGGGAGGGCAAAGCTGTTTTAGCAGGCTTAGTTCTGGAGAAAAGTTCCTCACTTTGCAATGGCAATTTTGCTTTCACAGCAGCTGAGATCTGATCTGTATTCAGCCTTGTTTGAGTCCTCTGTACAGGTAAGTCTCGAGGGATAATACCACGATTGTGTTGAGGTTCCTGGCCCCTGTTCTGATCAGTACATTTATGCCCAAATACACCACACTTGGAACATGCCATGGGCCTCCATTCATACTCCACATCGACCTCCCTTGTGATTCCTTTATACAGAACCGTGACAGTTTCTTGGCGCGCATCAGTGGCCTTAAGTTCCACACAAACGCGTGCGTATGCTAAAAATTTCATCCTCTCTGTATTCAGATCAACATGTAAAGGCTTCCCAATAAGACTCGCAATGCCTCCGATCCCCCTTGCTGACCATAGAACCGGGGTATATTCCTAAGACGAATCCAGACAAGGACAGTAGAGTGATCACCTTTTTTGAGCTCAAGACAAGGGTCCCATTGCTGCAGAATCAGAGGAACCTTCGCGACAGCTATAGGACCACCATCCAGCAGTTTCCTTCTGAATTCACCATCTGGTATCCTAAAGAAAAAGAATCCCCGATCATCAGCCTTGACTTCGACTAGTTTAGAGCCCCAAGCATGCTTCAAAGCTGTCTCTACCAACTTAAACGGCAATTTTTTGCCTATTAAATACCCCACCAGGCATTCCGCCCAAGCCGGATCGACCGCCTCCAACGCATCATCCGGAAAATAGGCTACGAGTTTATTCTCATGCTGCACAGGCGTGTGATAAGCTAATTCATAGCCTTTAAGAGCTGTTCGGGCCACATTTGCCCAGGTCTTTGCCATCTCCCCTACCCTTCCTTGCTGCAACTTCTCAGGCGGGATAACACGGCTCTTCTGTGCTTCCCCATTCTGTGCGATTCCATCATTCTGATGGGTCGGGATGTTTTTCCATCCAAAACCAAAAGGAAACTGGTGAGAATCAATCATAGGTGGCACACGGGAGGTCACCCCAGTTCGGAAATCAGCCAGGCGATTCCCCGCATCTTCCTTCGATCGACGGCCATACCGGGAGACAGATCTACCTGAGGGAGCTCGGCTCCGACCTCTCCTAGATCTACTCATCCCTCTAGCAGTTCTATGGGATGTTGAAGCCCCATTCCCATCAACAAAACTAGGCGCAGAGGCCCTTTCCGCAGCAGACATTCAGTTCAACCCCGATACCCAGAACCCTAGCTCAGATCTGGAATTGCAGAAGATTGAGACATACCTGGGTCCTGAGCTTCGAGTATGTTGTAGGCCTCCCCAAGAGGAAGATTCCCTCCAAAAATCAGCTCGAAAGAAGCCCTGTAGCCGGTGCAGCAGCAGCTGCGATTTCCAGAGAACCAGAAGTGCGAAAATGCAGTTTTGGAGAGACAATGAACAGTAAACCGAGGGGGGGTTCTGAAAATGGCGAAATCATTTGCTTTCACAATTGTTTTTTTTTTTTTGGTGACCTAGGGAACCCCCGCACGGCCGGCAGCCGGGTGGTAAACCCTGGGGCCAATGGGAGCTAGCCACCACACTCCCACCAGCAGGGTAAGTCACCAAGTGCCTCCCCCAAGTTTCGAACTCCTCCCCTTGAAGCGCAAGGGTCACAGGAGCCTAACCAGCGGAGCCACTGCAGCGGGTGGTTTGCTTTCACAGTTGTTTTTTTTTTTTTTGGTAACCGAGGTGTCCGGGCCAGCTTACGCGCACCTCGACTATTCCTCAGGGGAGACTAGCACAGCAACCCACCGCCATGGCCCCCCACTTAAATCACAGGCGCTTCCCTGGGGAATCGAACTCAAGACCTCAAAGAAGTCCAAGTTCGCCCTAACCAGCTAGGCTACTCATGGGTGGGTTTGCTTTCACAGTTGTTTTTTTTTTTTTTTTGGTAAAGGTAAGTATTATAAGATTTCATCCAAGAATATACAGTGAAAAGAGATTGGCACCAACAACTCTCGGGTAACCAAGTAGCCGAGTGAGGGGGGGCCAAACTCACCAAGGACGGAAATACATTAGAAGAGGATACATACAAGCAGACCCTCTACAAAATCGATCAACAAAAAATAGAGGGGTCCAGGCCCCAACAACGTTGTAGTCTTCTATTTCGGGGGGTGTCGGGGACACCTTTGTAAGACAACACTTTATCCTTAACCGCTTTGCTAAGATGTTGTTGCATAGCCGGCACAAAAAGAGGAGCTGATCGAAATAACATGTTGTTCCTCGTCTTCCAAATGACGTAACACAATGCAGCAAAAGAGAATTTGGTAACGTCCGAGTGGAAATTGGTGAGTGATAATTGATCAGTCAACCATTGGATAGTTTGCTTTCACAGTTGTTTTTTTTTTTGGTAAAAGGTAAGAATATATTGAAGATTTCCAACCAATAATTACAAAAGGATGGGACCGGCACCATCAGCACTCGAAAAACAAAAGTTATTCGAGTGAGGGGGGGCCGAACTCAAAGAGGAAACAAGAACAGCAAGGAAGAGAGAAATACAAGTCAACCCTCCTCTTAAGAACTAGCAAAAAATACTAGGATCAAGACCCCAACAACATTGCAATCTTCTGTTCCTAGGGGAATCAGGCACTCTTTGGAATGTAAGTGCTTTATCTTTGACTGCCTTGAGAAGGTGTTGTTGCATTGATAGCACAAAAAGTCCAGCCGATCGGAATATGATATTATTCCTTGTTTTCCAGATCACATAGCATAATGCACCAAAAGAAAACTTGGCAATATCAAAGTAGAAACCACTTCCTGATAGGCGCTTGCTAATCCATAGGAAGTTTTGTAGCCAGGGTCGGTTAGACCAAGGGAGATTGCATTTTCCAGCCCAAAAGTTTGCTAAGGAGTTGGGGATTGAACATTCAAAAAACAGATGGTCAATTGAATCAGGTCTTGCCTTGCAAAATACACACCGGCCATCTATCAACCTCCCATAAGACATTAACAGCTCCTGAGTTGGCAGACGTTGGCGAGTGATAATCCATAGAAGAAATTGGTGTCGAGGTATGATCGATTTGTCCCAGACTAAAGCCGCCCATGGGACCAGTGATGCTTTTTGTCTAATTTCATTCTAGGCGGATGTAGTCGAAAACCTTCCCGAACGGTGTTGCTTCCATAGGAAAGAATCAGGAGAATTAGAAAGGGTAGGGAGATTAACCTGAAGGGACTGCAGTTCCTGCCGGACGGTGATACCCTGAATTGAGTATAGATCTTCAACTCTAGCTTCACGCAACAACGGTGAGTGGTATATGTCAATATTTGAGTATAGACGGCTGAGGGGGCCTATCTCCAGCCAGGGATCGAACCACAGGGATGCAGTTTTGCCATCCCCTATTTTCCAGACAAAGAAGCCCTTGACAGCATCCCGTAATTGCATCAGCTTTCACCATGCCCATGAGCAGAATGTAGGGGCGGAAGCAGTCTAGAAATAAGCATTTTTGAGATGATTTGAATGGACCCATATGCACCAAAGAGATTCCTTGTCAGTAAATAGATTCCATATATGTTTGAGCATCGCAGCAATGTTATTATCCCGAATTCTTCGTATGCCAAGGCCTCCCTCCCTTTTAGGAAGGCACACATCATCCCAAGATACTTTAGCACCACCCACACCCAGTGACGGACCTTTCCATAGAAACTGGCGGCATAATTGTTCTATTTTGTTGACTACAGACGAAGGCAGCCAAAATATAGAGGCCCAGTACACTTGTATGGCATGTAAGACAGATTTGATCAACTGTAACCTACCCGCAAAAGAGAGAAATCTGAGAGTCCAGGACTGAATTCTCGTAGTTAGTAGGCTTACCAGGGCATTACAATCTGCTTTACTGAGCCTCGCAGTGATGATTGGGACGCCCAGGTATTTGACAGGAAGGGAGCCCGCACGGAAATTGAGCCGTTCCAGGATGCCATCCCGTAATGTCCTCGACCCACCTGAAATAAAAACTTCACTTTTGCTATTATTTGGACACAGCCCACTCCACTCGGAGAAAAGATCAAGACCATCCTTCATGCAGGCAACCGAAGATTCATTTGCCTAACTGAAGATAAAGACATCATCGGCAAAGAAAAGGTGCGATAACTGAGTGGATTTACATCGCCAGTAGAATCGGAATTCAGGGCGCCGAGATTGAGTTTCCAAGATACCCGAGAGAATTTCCATCACCATCGTGAATAAGTAGGGCGAGACCGGGTCTCCTTGTCTAAGTCCCCTGCCACTACTAAAGAAACCATGAATCTCCCCATTAAGAGAGATGGAAAATCTAGGGGTTCGGACGCATACCATGATTAACCGAACAAAATGGTCCGGAAATCTGAATGCTAGTAGAGTGGATTCCAAGAAGTCCCAATCCACCGTGTCATAAGCCTTCCGAAAATCAACCTTAATTGCACACTTGGGGGAATAATTGGGAGAGTGAAATCCACAAAATAACTCTTGAGCCAATAAGATATTATCAGTAATACGGCTGCCCTTAACGAAGGCATTTTGGCTAGGGTTTATTATATTCGGAAGGACCTTAGCAATTCTGTTGGCCATTATCTTGGTGATGCATTTGTAAATGGTGTTGCAGCACGCTATAGGTTGAAAATCATTGACCGAAGATGCATTTTGAATTTTGGGAACAAGAGCAATAATGGTGCAATTTATCTCACAGAGTAGCCTACCATTCTGAAAAAAATCCAGGACAGCGTCAATAACCGAGGGGCCAACTATTGTCCAATTTCTCTTGAAAAAATCTGCATTGTAGCCATCCGGCCCCGGGGATTTACCCCCAGCCAAAGAGAACATAGCGTCTCTAACATCTTGAGCCAATATCGGGTCAGAAAGCATACTAACCTGCTCTTCCGTGAGAGGCCGGTTAATGAATTTCCTAATCACGTCCAATGGTAGAGGGACAGGTCTGGTGACTGGCGCCAAAAGGTCCATGAAATGGGAGATGAATGCCCGTTGAATCTCTCCAGGATCCGTAATTAGTGACCCTGTATCATCTTGGATTGAAATAATCCGATTGCGCAGATGATGGTGATTGACGGTATGGTGAAAGAATCTTGTGTTTTGGTCTCCCTCCTTCAGCCATCTAATCCTTGATTTCTGCTTGAAGAAGGATTCCTCAGCAGATCGAAGATCATAATAGTCGCGAGCTTTAGCCTTCTCCATTTCCACCAATTCATAATTCTGTGGATCCCGTAAAAGCTCTTCTTGGACAGCATGGAGGGAACGTTTAGCCGCAGCTGTGCGCATGCTAATTTCAGAATAAGAGTCCTTATTAAGGCTCTTCAATCTGTCTTTCAACATTTTGAGCTTAGAGCACAATCGGAACATTGGGGTCCCCACTACTTGGGCATCCCACACCTGGGATACAATTGTTGCAAAATCCGAGTGAGACATCCAAAAATTGAAGAACTTGAAAGGCTTTCTCCTAGAAGACGGAGCTAATATTCGCACCAATATCGGAGTATGGTCCGAAATACCCGGTGGAAGAAATATCGCCTCCGAGAAGGAGTAATCCAAACTCCATTGGTTGTTCACCAACACCCTATCTATCTTCCTCTGTTTCCTGTTTATCCCTGAGTATGCAGACCAAGTATACCGGAAGCCTACATAACGGAGATCATCAATTTCAGCTTGGAATAGGCATTCCTTAAATTCGTCAAAAGATGGGTACCAAATATCCGGACTTCCTAGACGATCAGAAGGGTCCCGAATTACGTTGAAATCTCCTCCAATAATCCAGGGACTACTCACAAGGGTGGAACTAATTCTTATCAAATCCATCCATAAGGGTCTCCGAGCTATGAATGTATGTTCACCATAGACCGCCGCAAAATAAAGATTAGAGCCCGTATTAAGGATTCTAATCTGCCCATGGATAATTTGACTCGACTTGAAGACACAAGAGAAGTCAACAATATCAAGATTCCAGCCAACCCATACACGACCCCTATTAGAGAACTCATAGTTCGCAATCCAGCTCCAACCAGGTAAAAGGCTAGAGGTGATACTATCAAAAAAACCCTGGCGGACTTTGGTTTCAAAAAGCCCAAGGCAGCAGATGTTGTTAGTGCAGACAAATTGTCGTACTTCACTTTGCCTTACCGGGTCCATTACTCCCCGTATATTCCAAAAGCCGAAGTTCATAAGCTACTAGTAATATGGACATATAAACATATATACAGAAGAAGCAGGCGGGATCTACCTGCGTTTACCGGCCCGCCTCCTACTAGATTGCTGAGGCGGTGGAGATTCTTCCCGAGTGGGGCTTCCCTGAGTAGTATTCTGGATTGGCATAGGTGGGTGAGGAGGTTGAGAGTCCGGAACCCATGATAGAACATTCGGGTCCTCAGCCAATGGGTCCACCTGCTGATGGCCCTGAGTATCCTCATGGCCCTCTTCCTGCAATTCATCCTCATAGCTGCTGCCTCCCTCAGACTCATGCATATCCTCCGCAGAAGATGAAATTGCCTGGGCCACTTCAATGTCCGTATTACTTGCTCCAGCCAACTGCCTAAGGGCATCATCAAAGCAAATCGGTTCATTAGTCTTCTCACCAGGTATCCTCTTAGGAGGAGGGGGGGTGATATAACTGGTTTCTTAGGAGGAACCGAGCTAAATCTGTGGGCGTTCTTCCTTGCATAACGACGTTGTGCGCGTCTTGCAGCAGGTTGTATCTGCCATTGCTCGGTCCTGCCTGTCTCACCTTGCGGTATGGGTTCACCATTCTCATTTAGAAGGGCCTTGGCCTTTGCAGTAGCTTCTATCCGATCTGTGGTTGGTCTTACACCATCCTCACGAACAGATGGGAGAGGGCATTCTACTACTGGGCGTGCCTGATCAGAATGTGTAGTTCCTGTTGCAACAGGTTGAACCTGGTTTTGGGAGTTTGCAGGTGTGTTACATTTGTGTCCAAAGACCCCACAGCGCGGACAAGAGGTAGGCCGCCACTCATACTCAACTGAAACCTCTCTGGTGGTTCCCTTCATAAAGACTATGATAGAATCCCGTCTGGCATCAGTGGCCTTAATCTCCACACACACACGGGCATAGGACAGTAACTTCAGCTGCTCAGTATTCTGATCAACATAAAGAGGTTTCCCAATCAAACTAGCTATGCCTCCTATACCTCAGGCTGACCATAGGACGAATGGAATGTTCCGTAATCTGATCCACACCGGAATTTTAGTGTGGTCATCCTTCTTAAGTTCTAGAAGCGGATCCCATTGCTTCAAGATTAAAGGCACTCGAGCAACTGTCAATGGTCCCTTTTCTAGCAGCGACCTCCTATAGTTGGAGTCTGGTATTCTTAGAAAAAAGAAACCCCGGTCATCTGCCTTCCTCCACGAGTTTGGATCCCCAAGCATGTTTCAACGCCGTTTCCACCAGTTTAAATGGTAGTTTCTTGCCAATGAAATAGCCAACCAGGCATTCCTGCCACATTGGATCAGCTGCTTCTAGAGCTTCATCCGGAAAATAAGCTACAAGTTCATCATCCATCTTCACAGATTCAAAATAATCCAGCTCGTAACCCATCAAGGCAGTTCGAGCAACATTAGCCCATGAGCGGGGGACTGCTGCCCCATTCCCAGATTGCTCCGGGACAGCTAGGTTTTGGGTGTTTCGGGACCCTTTACCAGGTTGGACAGAAACATCTCGAGGACGCGAAATGCCATCCATACGATTCCTTGAAGGAAATTTAGCCTCATTGGTCCAAAGACCTTGAGGAAAGTCCGATGATTGTCCTACGTCATACCGCCGAGCATCGTCGCCCCTGTTCGGGAGCTGAGGAGCACGGGACCTAGAGCGGTGTAATGGGGGACGACTCCTCCCACGTCGAGTGCTACTCTCCCCTCTAGAGGCCGACCAGACCGGAAGGGTTTGTCTATTGTCCATAATACCCCTATCGGAAGCCATTACAGTCACAGCAGCAGCTCAAAATTGCAGAACGGAACCTTAACCCAGATCTGAAAATCCGAGAGATGTAGTCATACCTTGGAAGAATGCTTTGGGGAGGAGGTTGCCCACCAAAGTAGGGACAAAACCTCCAAAAATCAGCCCCAGAGGAGCCCTGGAGCGGCCCGTGCAGCTCCACGAACCAAACGAGGCACAGTGCGTCGGGGAAAAAAACTAAAGAGAAAATGAACAGTGTTTTGGGGAGGGAGTCCGAAATTGGTTAGTTTTTTTGCTTTCACAGTTGTTTTTTTTTTTTTGGTAAGGGTAAGTATTATAGATGATTTCAACCAAAGAATATACAAAGATAGAGTATCCACCCTAGCTCCTACTCAACGAACACAACGGAGATGGGGAAGGGAAAGGATACAGCAAAACAAAAGAAAAACACAACGAACCCAGCTAGGGTAAAGAGGGGGGGGGGGGGGGAACAAGTCCGAATTACAACCCTCCTAGCTAAATAAACTTTGATCAAAGCCCCAACTACGTTGAAGCCTTCTATTACGTGGTTCATCAGGAACTGACCCGCACGCCATGGCTTTATCTTTAACAGCTTTTATGAGGTGCTGCTTCATGGTAGGCACAAAGAGGTTGGTTGCCTGAAAGAGTATGTCATACCGTGTCTTCCATATCACATAACATAACACCCCAAAGGAGAACTTGACAATATCAAAATAAAAACCCCGCTCGCCAAACGTTCGAGCCATCCACAGGGTGTTATCTGTCCACCGCCTATTTTGCCACGGTATATTGCACTTGGCCGCCCAAAAATTTGCCAAAGATTGGGATACATGGCACTCAAAAAACAGGTGGTCAATTGAGTCCGGAGTGTAGTGGCAAAAGGCGCACCTAGCATCAGAAATACGACCATATGACAAAAGCAATACCTGAGTTGGTAGCCTTTTCTTGGAGATTAACCATAACAGGAACTGGTGTCTCGGGACAATAGCCTTATCCCACACGAATTTTGCCCAGGAAGTCGCTCCTCCCTTCCATCTAAGCGATGACCAGGCTGATGAAACCGTGAAAATCTGTGATTGATCCCCCATCCAGATAAATTTGTCCTGCAACTGAGACAGCATAGGGATACGAACCTGCATGGCTCGGAGTTCTTGCATCAAGGCCTGCCCATTTTGGGTAAAGAGGTCAGCTACTATGGCTTCCCGAGTAAGTGAGGAATTATAAATATCCACATGAGAATATATGTCAGAAAGCAATCCCACTTCTAACCAAGGGTCGAACCATAATGAAGTAGATAAACCATCACCCACTATCCATCTAAACATGGTCTTGACTTCATCCCTTAGGGCAAGGATTTTGCGCCATGCCCATGAGCAATAAGTCGGGGGTTTTGTTGTCCAGAAAAAAGTTCTTTTCAAGTGGTTCGAGTGAATCCATTTACACCAAAGGGATTCCTTGTCCGTGAAAAGAATCCAAATATGCTTGATCATGGCCGCTTTGTTTCCTTCCCGGATCTTTCGGATGCCCAAACCCCCTTCTTTCTTTGGGCAACAAATTTCCTCCCAAGATACCTTGGCCCCCCCCCCCCCCCCCCTAGAGTAGGGCCTTTCCATAAAAATTGGCGGCAAATCTGCTCTATTTTCTCTACCACCGATGCTGGTAACCAGAAGATAGAAGCCCAATACATTTGAATGGCATGCAGTACTGATTTAATCAGTTGTAGCCTCCCTGCAAACGAAAGAAATCTATGAGTCCATGATTGAACTCTAGAGGTGAGGAGACTTACCAGGGCAATGCAGTCTGCTTTGCTCAGTCGAGCAGTGATAATTGGGACGCCAAGATATCTCACCAGTAAGGAGCCTTGCCTGAAGTTTAAGATGTGGAAGATTTCATTCCTCAATGCCTGGGATCCACCCGCAAAGAATACCTCGCTTTTATTGTTGTTTGGGACGAGACCACTCCACCGGGAGAAGAGGTCCAAGCCTTCCTTCATACTCAAGACCGATGCAATGTGTCCCTCACTAAAGATAAAAACATCGTCAGCAAAGAAAAGATGCGTCAGTCGAGTGGCCTTACATCTCCAGTAGTAACGAAACTCCCGCCGATCAGCATAAGACTGAAGGATGCCCGAGAGCACTTCCATTGCAATTGTGAATAAATATGGGGACACAGGATCCCCCTGTCTGAGTCCCCTGGCACTGCCGAAAAAACCATGTAGTTCCCCGTTAATAGAAACTGAAAACTTTGGAGAGCGTACACAAGACATAATTAGAGCCGTGAAATGATTTGGGAAGCCTATCGCCTTGAGTGAATTCTCCAGGAAATTCCAGTCCAGTGTATCGTAGGCTTTACGAAAGTCCACCTTCATGGCACATTTAGGGGAGTAGGTTTTCACATGGAATCCACTAAACAACTCCTGTGCTAACAAGATATTGTCGGTGATCCTTCTTCCCTATACAAAAGCAGACTGCGTGGGGCTTATAATCTCAGGGAGGATGGCTGCTATTCTGTTTGCCATAATCTTAGTAATGCACTTGTACACCGTGTTGCAACAAGATATCGGGCGAAAGTCATTCACCGTAGATGCATTTTGTACTTTAGGGACAAGAGCAATAATCGTGCAATTGATCTCCTTCAGTATACGGCCATTTTGGAAGAAATCCATAATAGCCTCAATAACAGATGGACTTACTACCTCCCAATTCTGTCTGAAGAACTCCGCATTAAAACCATCCGGTCCCGGCGCTTTCCCTTTTGCTAAAGAAAACATGGCATTCCTAATTTCTTGAGGAAGAACAGGATTTGAGAGAGTACTAACCTGGTCTCCAGACAGCGTCCGACGCAAGTACATTTTGATGTCATCGCTAGACGGGCCACGTATTGAGTTCACCGGATTAAACAGCTCCTGGAAATGGGATACAAAAGCATTCTGAATGTCCTCCGACGCCGTTATAACCCTGCCATCAGCTTCCACCGGAGATAGAATCCGATTATGTAGGTGGTGTCGGTTTACCGAATGGTGGAAGAACCGTGTATTCTGATCCCCCTCCTTCAACCACCTTAATCTCGATTTTTTCTTGTAGAAAGACTCCTCAAGAGCCCTAAGGTCATAGTACTCCTTGGTGCGAGTTGCCTCCAAACGAGCCAGCTCCTCATCATGCGGATTACGCTCTAGTTCCCCTTGAATGGCATGTAGTTCCTTTTTTGATTCTGATGTACGCCTGGAGATATCCGAGAACGCCACCTTATTTAGCTCTTTTAGTTTCCCTTTGAGACTCTTAAGCCTCGAGCATAGTCTGAACATTGGGGTGCCATTGATCCGTTCCCCCCAGGCCTGAGCAACCAACACCTTAAACTCAGGATGTGTCATCCAAAGGTTGAAGAATTTAAACGGCTTCCTTCTCGCACTGGGTTCCATAATTCGCACCACCATAGGTGTGTGATCAGATATACCAAGAGGATGGAATGCAGCTTCAAAAAAGGAGAATTCCGTGCACCACTTCCGGTTAACTAATACCCGGTCAATTTTCCTTTGTTTTCTGTTACCCCCTGAAGAAGAGGACCAGGTATATCTGAAACCAACATACCTGAGGTCCTCCAATTCTGATTGACGAAGGCATTCTCCGAATTCATCAAACGATGGGTGCCATATGTCTGGGCTACCCTGCCTATCCGAAGGGTCCCTAATAGCGTTGAAATCCCCCCCCCCCACAATCCAAGGACTATCAAAATTAGTGAGGCTTAACCTAATCAGATCGCTCCACAAGGGACGACGTGCGACAAAAGTATGTTCTCCGTAAATGGTAGAGAACTGCAGACCAACTCCTGATGATTTAACTTTCATCATACCATGAATAATTTGGTTGGACACAAAATCACTAGAGAACTCCAAAAGGGACGGGTTCCACCCAATCCATACACGTCCTCTAGGCGAACAGCTGTAGTTAGCGACCCACTGCCAACCTGGAATTAAACTCGAAGATATCGGCACAAAATAGGGATGGGGCACTTTTGTTTCAATAAGCCCAAGGCAGCTAAGTTTATGGGTACGCACAAGATCCCTCACTTCATTCTGCCTAACCGGGTCCATCAATCCCCTAATATTCCAAAAGCCAAAATTCATCAAAAAGTTCAAAAAATCGATGCCATACCTAGCGACGCCTTCCGGCCCGTCTCCTCCCAGTCAGTTGCTGCTGCTGTGGAGATGGAACCGGCTGACCAGCAACTGCATCACCGCCAGACATCCTGATCGGTTGAGAATCCAGCACAATAGACGTATAGTTTGCTGTGTCCGCTTCTGTCTCCCCTCCCGGATTGGTAGGAGCATCAACATTCGATGTTACCTGGTCAGAATGATCATCATCCGAGCTACTCCCCATCTCCGATTCTCCCAGAACATCTACATCATCCAAATCATCCGCTGAGGAGTAAGTCGGTTGAGTGGATTTGGGAGCAGCAGACACCGAGCGAGCATTCACTCTAATGGGCATATCTTGATGCCTATGAGAGGCTGAGGACGAACCCGCCGGAGAGGATGATTTCGCCTTCCCTCGCCGGCTTCTTGTCCTGGACCTTCTACCCAATGCCTTTGCAACCTCATTCGGAGACTGTCTTTGTTCCCCAGCTGCATCAGTAGAGGACGGCAGAGCTGTTTTAGAAGGGTCAGTTCTGGTATGAAGATCATCGCTTTGCAAAGGCAGTTTTGCTTTTACAGTAGCTGAGATCTGATCCGTATTCAACCTTGGTTGAGCCCTCTGTGCAGGAACTTCTTGAGGGGTAATACCACAATTTTGTTGAGGTTCCTGGCCCCTGATCTGATCATTACATTTATGTCCAAATACACCACACTTGGAGCAAGCAATGGGCCTCCATTCATACTCCACATCGACCTCCCTCATTATTCCTTTTATACAGAACCGTGACTGTCTCCTGGCGCTCATCAGTGGCCTTTAGTTCCACACAAACGCGTGCGTAAGCTAAAAATTTCATCCTCTCTGTGTTCAGATCAACATGTAACGGCTTCCCAATAAGACTCGCAATGCCTCCAATCCCCCTTGCTGACCATAGCACCAAAGGTATATTCCGAAGGCGAATCCAGACAGGAACCGTGGAATGATCACGTTTTTTGAGCTCAAGGCAAGGGTCCCATTGTTACAGAATCAAGGGAACCTTAGCGACAGTTATGGGACCACCATCCAACAGTTTCCTTCTGACTTCACCATCTGGTATTCTGAAGAAAAAGAAGCCCCGGTCATCAGCCTTGACTTTGACAAGTTTAGAGCCCCAAGCATGTTTCAAAGCCGTCTCGACCAGCTTGAACGGCAATTTTTTGCCTATTAAATACCCCACCAAGCATTCCACCCAAGCCGGATCAGCCGCCTCCAACGCATCTTCTGGAAAATAGGCTACAAGTTTATTCTCATGCTGCAAAGGCTTGTGATAAGCTAATTCATAACCTTTAAGAGCTGTTTGGGCCACACTCGCCCAGGTTTTTGCCGTCTCCCCTACCCTTCCTTGCTGCATTTTCTCAGGTGGGTTAACACGGCCCTTCTGTGCTACACCATTCTGTGCGATTCCATCATTCTGATGGGTGGGGATGTTTTTCCATCCAAAACCCGAAGGAAAATGGCGAGAGTCAGTCAGAGGTGGCGCACGGGAAGTCACCCCTGTTCTGAAGTCAGCCAGGCGATTCCCCTCATCATCCTTCGAACGATGGCCAAACCGGGAGACAGATCTACCTGAGGGAGCTCGGCTCCGACCTCTCCTAGACCTACTCATCCCTCTAGCAGTTCTATGGGAAGATGAAGCCCCATTCCCATCAATGAAACCAGGCGCAAAGGCCCTTTCCGCAGCAGACATTCAGCTCGACCCCAAGACCCAGAACCCTAGCTCAGATCTGAAAATGCAGAAGATTGAGACATACCTAGGTCCTGAGCTTCGAGTATGATATAGGCGACCCCAAGGGGAGGATTCCGTCCAAAAATCAGCTCCAATGGAGCCCTGTAGGCAGCGCAGCAGCAGCTGCGATTTCCAGAAACCCAGAAGTGCGAAAATGCAGTTGGGAGAGAAAATGAACAGTAAACCGAGGGGGGGTTCCGAAAATGGCGAAATCATTTGCTTTCACAGTTGTTCATCTTTCATAAATCCAAGAATTTCACCTTTGACTATGAAATACAAATGCCCTTGACTGTCCCTGTTAATCATTACTCCGATCCCAAAAGCCAACACAATAGGACCGAAATCCTATGATGTTATCTCATGCTAATGTACACAGAGCGTAGGCTTGCTTTGAGCACTCTAATTTCTTCAAAGTAATAGCACCAAAGGCATGACTTGGCCAGTTAAGGCCAGGAGTATAATGCCGATAGAAGGGACAAGCCAATCGGTGCACACATACATTTAGGAGGCCTTCTTAAAAGACAAACATGGAATAAATGACTCGTTGACTTATGTACCCTGAACGAATTAGGGCCATCATAAACATAAAATAAGCATTGGGATGGAACATATCAATGTAAGGAGATGAGTCACACATTTACTTGAAGACAAGTGATTCAAGAGCACAAGTTGTCTTAAAGATCAAGTTTTACCATAAATGACTTTGGAAGCTAGTCATTTAATGCAAAGAGATAAGTCCCAAGCTTATGTGTCTCTATAAGCTTAGCCAACCATAATCACTCTACTTTGAAACTTGAAAGACCAGTTTAGCCAATCATAAATGCTTATTGACTCATGATCAAAAGAGAACTAAGGATTGATAGTCTTGCAAGACATAGGAGGCGCCACTTCTTAAAGGTAGAGGTGCCACATATTTAACTTAGGGTCTTCATTAAAGAGATGAGTCATAGTCTAAGTGGCCTAATTAGAAGATGGACAAAAGTGGCTTCTAGAACTTTATAGGCACCAACTAATCAAATAAGATGTTACCTCTCCTATCTAGCCATACCACTTGAAAACACATTTTTAAACCATTTGGCAAGATAATTATTGGAGTTTAGTCTGTAAAAAGAGAGACCATCCCTTCATCTCCAAGGTCTACCGTTTTCTCCCACTTCCCTATCCTTCATTCACCTATCTTTCCCTTTCTCGGCCTCCCTCATGCTGCTGCTCAACCACTGTCGTTAGACCCTTGTTTGGTCTATTAATAAGTGAACTTCCTAACCTTCATCTAGGGCATTACATTACGTGGTTTGAATGTGGATTGTATTATTGATTGTACTTGTACAAGCGTGTTATTGCTTATTCTTGCATGATTTAGTCATGTACTATTGTTCACGAGTTGAAGCTTGCTCGAGCCATGGAATGGGGTCACGCTTGTTTTTTAATGAGCGTTAAGACGCAACGGACCTAGTCTCATTTAGTCTTGGATCGATATTGAGGCATATAAATTTCGAACCATGCCTGATTTTATATTGACATCCAAATGTAACAAGCTAAGTCACAAGCCTTATGCCATACCCGACATGTTACATTTATATTTGTAATTCTCATAGGACATGATACACACTTTCATATCCATGCCTTTGAACTTTGATGCATTAACTAAGAAATAAAGATAAGAAAACGTATTGCATGGTATTTACCTCATGATCACATGAGGAAAGTAGCCGTCACTGATGAATTTTAGGTCATTGCTCGATAGATTTCGGATCCCAATGAATTCCGAAAGAATCAATGAATTTTAGTTAAGTAATAAATGAAAACTCGTGTGCATGATTATATAATGCTCATATGCATAGTATTATAAGCAAGTTGGGGACTTTTACAGATACATAGCTAAGTTAAGACAATAGTTTTGCTATTGATTTACCATCGATACGTAAGACGGTGATAGTTATATGTTTGTTTGGCAGCAAGACATCTTCCTATATGAGGATTAGTGAGTTTAATTATTGAGTTTATAATTCACTTTTGTTGTTTTTCGGACTTATAGTTATAATTTCTCCTCCCATTCATTTTGGTGTGCCCGTAGAGATAGAGATGAATGTCTTAGACATCATAGAGGCTAGCACTAATACCACCTATTGGAAGTGCACAATCACTATGTAGGTGGAAGATCACTTGGTCCCTCACCGTTTTAAGGCGTGGTATGTGTGGTTCAACGGAGACCTTGTCAAACCCCTCTAAGGGGTTGATGGGCCACCTGAACTGCTTAGTAAATCCTCACTCATGATGTTGTGATTGATCCTAAGGAATCTGATTTATCGAAGGGAAAACCAAGTTTTAGAAGACCACCTTTTTAAAGGAACTAAGGTTACCCCAAACCTTAGCACTAGTAATGTATAACAAAGACGGATGTATATCAAAAGAAATAGGCTCGTAGTAAAAAGGGGTTTATACATAGCTTTAACAATACATAGTATATTACTGTGCTTGTGCGCATTTTTCGTAACTACTTATTGTTAATGTTGTTAGGTATTGTTATATGTACGCTTGTACATGTGTGTAACAAAAAAGAAAAAGAAAAAAAGGATGATGACGTGCCTAAGACGTCGCAAAAATGACCCCGGCCAGTCACATTCTTATTGTTAATATTGTTAGGTATTGTTATATGTACACTTGTGCATGTGTGTAACAAAAAATAAAAAGAAAAAAAGGATGATGACGTGCCTAAGACGTCGCAAAAATGACCTCGGCCAATCACATTCTTATAGCTGGGGAATTCAGGGCATGGCAAATATCATGGGTTGATGTTCACATTTTTTAAGGTATGACTTGAAGAATTGTGACTCTAACATGGGTGATGTTAATTAGGTTTTCAAGGGATAAGAAGTATTTGAATATTACTAATTTAGTTTCAACAATCATTTATTCATAATAAGTGTGGCGGTTTTGATATTTCAAGTGGTCTGTAATACCAATTTTTTGAGAATACATTTTTTACATTAACTTTTAGGTTTTCATGATAAAATCATTTGTTTTTAAATTTTCATGAGGTATTGATGTTGGCTTTTAGCAATAAAAAGAAATGTGATATGATCATGAGGTGGTAGTTGATTAAGGGTGATCGATTCCTCATTTAGTCGGGTTCCTAAATAAAATTGGGAGTACTGGTCCCTTGGGGACTAAAAACCAAATCGCTTGGTCCTAAGATTAAGAATTGAATCAAACCATCGATTCCGATCTAGTCCAGGCTGGTCCTTAATAAATCGGTCGTATTTTTTTGTCGTGCTCTAAACTAATTAATCTAATTCAGTTGCCATACAGTCTTAATATACCTAAGCACAAATACTCTTACATGCAAACATTTAAACTTCATTTGATACTTTACACTCAATTTTTGTCAAAAAGGCCCTGAGCAATATGGCCAAAGGTCATGTTTGGCTTAGGTTTTATAGACAATCTCTCTTATGCTCTATAAGTATTTGGCCAATATTGGACTCTTTGAGGCTTGGAGTGCCTTATCCTTTACAAGTGAGGGAGCGAGAGAGAGGGGAAGTGAGTGTGAGGAATGAGAGTGTGGCTTTTGGAACCTTAGTCCTACATTGAGTGGAAGAAGAAGCTAATAAGTAGTTTCATTTTTAAGTAGCAATGAATAAGAAGGGTTTTGGGTGGTCTCTTAGTCACAAAGGTGTTTAATTGATATATATTTTTATTCCATAAAATTTTTATTTTAAATTTAATTTATATATATGTTTAAGAAATAAAATAATATATTTTAAAATTAATTACTATTTTCAAGAAGATATATATATATATATATATATATATATATATATATATATTGGTCCAGTTCCCATTCGAAAGCGAGAATTGAATTGAAAATTTTCGGTTCCATTTTTATGGAACCTAGAACCAGACCGAGGCCTTCAAGAACTGGACCAAATTGGCCTGGTCTAGTCCTCATTTGGTTTGTCCATTATGCTTAACTCTAGTTTTAGCTACAGAGGAAGATTGTGATTTTATGACTATTTCACTTGTAATTATTTTGAGTAACTATAATTCTTTTGAATTGTGAGAGGCCAATGGTAATGGGTTTAAAGTGATTTCTATTTACTTTGATGGATTTTCTTAAGCAATGTTTGTGTGACATATGAGATTTTTCTATCTTTGTTGATAATATTTATGATACAAAGTTAAACATCATTTAATTTGAAATTTTGGATATGGATCGACGTCATGTATTGCATCATGAAATTTGGCCTTAGTTCATTAATGTTTGAAATTATTTTCCACATATGGCCTAATAGAATGAAGTATTCTTTCCTTCACATAAATATATATTTTCTTGACTTATGATATCAAATTATTTGAACCCTAACTATTGGTATAAGGGGCACATAAATCAATTTCATTGAAACGTTTATCCTCTACACTTATTATTCTAACTCTAAGATAATTAATATTTTTGATAAGTTTAACTCTCATTTCTTTACTTAACTTGGCCAATAAGAAGCCTTATTCTCTAAGCCGTCATTACTTGGTGACTCATATGCACACTTGGCTAAGATAGAAAACTTCATAAACCAAGATGAGCTAACCAATTGTCCCTAAAATCATTACACTAGGGCCACATAATACAATTAGGATTGCCACCTAACTACTTTAGATAGGTATTGTAAAGTCTTATCAATAGAATATATGTTCCATAATCATTATTCTAAGGATACCTCATTTAAGTAGACTTGTCACCTAAACTCTAGTTAAGCCTAGTGAGATATTTCTATTGACATACTCAGCCTTGCATTTAGTTAAGGTAATCATTATATAGCCACTGACGAAAATTATAAATAAAGGGCCTTACTCTTTCATTTTACATACCCAATACTACTTCTTATTACTCATATTCTTTAGCAAAAACTCTCATGTATTGCGTGTACCTATGTTCTACCTTAATTGCCTAAGCCATATTGTGTTTCTAACTCTTCAAGGTAAGTGAAAACTTTAAGTACCTAGTTAGGTTGATCCATTTAGTGCTATTAACTTAATTGGTTATTGGTTTTTAATTTGTGTTTGGCAAGCTTGTTCCGTGCCTATAAAGTGTTTGATGGATTTATTATGGGTGTTTGATTATTTCTCTAAAATGTTATGATAATTTCCTACTACGAAGTCAAAAGTGATATTGTTGTAATTTGGCTAAGTTATCGAATCACTAATTAGGTGTGGTTGATTAGTTACATAATTGATTCTTTGCATTGTCGATATTCAAGACGTCGATTACTTGAGTTGTTGATGTTCACAATGTCCATTACTTGAGTTGTCAATGTTATGTTGTCAATTATATGAGATAATCTAATAATGCCAAAGTGGCACCCCTTTTGGAAGGTACCTAGTTTGGGAATGAACTAGATAGAAGCCGATAGGCCTATAACGACCACGTCTGATGAGCGAGGAGTGATCACTAGGCCGAGAGGGTTCAAATAAAGAGCGGTTCAAAAGAGGCCGGAATGAACTGAATTGCACGTTAAAAAAAGGGGAGAGTGTGATGGGTATGCCTTGAGAGTATGATGTCTCATGAGGTTAAATGGATCATGGGTAGTGACAAGCATGATTATTTTATATTATCTTAAACTCATGTTGTTTAATTTGGTGCCAAGTTGAGTATTAAGATGATCTCCTAACGTAAACTTAGGAATTTCATTTATTGAGTTTCGGCTCATCCCTTATTTTTCAGTGTGAAGAATGGTCCGTTTGAGATATGATAGTGGAAGGGACAATGTGATATATGAGACCATTAACTCCTAAATTTGATGGTGGCTCGCTTTTGGAATAGCACAAGAGTAGTAATACTAGTTGGTCCATAACCCATAGATACTATGTCTATATGTTTGACAATTGGTATTGGTGTTGGTATAAAAAAGAAGCATATGTATATATATTAAACTTGTGTACCTTCCTATATGGTATGTTGTAATGTACTTTGTAGTACTTCCACATGTATACATATATATATATATATGAGTATAATTTTTAAATAGAAAAGACATGTGTAGTGCATGACATGCCTGAGGTGTCACAATTTGCTCAAGTTTTGATGAAAGCAAATAGTGATAGTGATTTTTGAGTTTGTGATCTTGTTTAGGGCTTGTGTGATTGTGATAATGTGACTTCTTATTTTGCTTGAGAAAGTAATAGACGCAAATACAATGTGAGATCACGTGATATTGATTGTAGTAATAGTATTTGTTGAGCCTTGATGAGGTCTAGCCATATTTGCAATTGCTAGGGTGATTGGGGTGATGGTAATGGTGATGATGATTGTTGGACTTTCATTAGGTCTAATTAGACTTGAAGCTGGTCCATTATTACTAATTGGAATTGTGATTCTCAAGTTTCAACAACAGATTTGCCTTTGTCTTTTTGGGATTTTAGAGGCATTGTTTTTCCTGCACAAAAATTCTCGTGTCAAAAAATCAGCCAAAGAATTTGATCATCCATTAATAAATTCAATATCGAAATTAAAGATAGATACTACAGCTTGCCATTAGGTAAAGATTTGTTTTCAAATAATGTTTAACACGTCTTTTTGTAATACTTCTTTTGCCCACTTACAATCAATACATAATAAAAAAAAATAGTTTAAAAGGTGACTTCGAAATTTAGATATTGCTAAAACAATGGCTAATATATTTTTTTTAATAGTTGAGTAATTTTGTGGAGTTTGGTTATAATGTTTGGAAACAAATTGTACAATTTGTTCTTTACAATTTTTGACTTGCTTGAGAATTCCTCAATAGTCTACTTCTAAGGCATTTGTTTCTACTATTTTGAAAACAAATGGGTCGACTATATGGCCAAAAAATGTGATTGTTCACTTTGTCCGAACTTGCCCGAATTTGCCTATAAAAAGAAGAGAAGAAGAAGAGGGAGGCACCACTCTACATTTAAACCTTCAAACTCTCTTGCTCCCATGTGCCCATAAGCTCCCTTTGATCACAACCCTTCACTTTCCTCCCAAATAACTTTGTAATCACTTGTATTATCTTGTAACCACTCACCAATCACTACAAATCACTTGGAATCACTTATCACTTATAATGATTTCCAATCACTTGTATTGTCTATCTTTAATAAGTATTTTTTTATCATTGAATAATATAACTGACCAAGTTTTAGTTGGTATTATTATTCCTATTTTTAGCTTTGTTTTCATTTACCCTTAAGTAGGGTCACTAATCAAGCCCAGATTACCGCCCTTTAGAAGGTCACATTTTCTTTCATTTCTTTCACATATTAGTGGGATCTCTGCTCAAATGTGAACCATCACCCTCGCGTGAGATCATGTTGTTATTTTAGTTACTTTCAATCACATCTTACCATACCACATCTGTGTGCGGACTACCGTCCTTGTGGAAGGATATATGTATATTTTTATATTATTTACATCATATTAGTTTGATAATTACAATTCATATTGTTCATTTACATTAATCACTAATCATTTTATCTGAAATCATTCTACGTTCATTTCTTTTCGCCGAACTCATTTCTTTTCTTTATATAGAACCCATATCTCGAAAGGTATCCGTATATATAGGGTAGGTGTCAGTACAACCCAATCCAAATGAGTTCAATTAGAGTTATTTTGAACAACCCATTATAACTCGTTTTATTGGGCCTTATTTTTGTTTACTCATTTTGACCCACTTTAAGTCTAATGAATTATCCATTATGGAGCCCATAAAAAATGAGTTGCAAAAGTCAGTTGTGCTTATCTCAAACCTCACTGAGCGCACACTCTACTTGAAAAAAAATGAACCTATAAATACTTAACATGTAAAATCACTATAAAAACTTTGTGGGTTAAGTACATGTTTAGTTCTAAGTTTGAGCATTTATGCAATTTGATTATTTGACTTTTATTTTGTGAAATTAAGCCTCTTATTTTATGGATGTGTATGAACTGTTTTATTCTGTGCCATTAAGTCCTCTAAATTTTCTCAATTTATATAATCAAATCTTTTGGCCAATCACTCCAACTAAATTAATATCATGGCATTGCTTATGTAATATAAAATAAGTGATGCTAAATTATCGGGTAGAAATCAAAAGACAAAATGAAAAGAAAATAAATTTGATGATGGGCAAAGCACCTCATCGCAGAAATCAAGAAAGTTGGGGAGTTCGATGGCACAAAATAAATTTTAGAGGGCTAAAGGGTACAAATCCAAAAAGTAAGAGGATTTAATTTAACAAATTGAAAATCAAAGGATCGAATTCCCTAAATGCTAAATTTTGGAAAGCTTAATCTGTATTTAACCCTTATTTTAAGCTTCTTCATATTTCGGTGTAAAATTCAAGACTATCTTTAAAGATTTCTAACACATTAAACAATCCAACCATCAAAATCTGCAGATTTTTGTCAGGAATGCCTAATAAAAACCCGATACCTTTGTATGTCAAAAGGGAACCTCCGTCCGACTATTTTAATATATCTAATTAGACTCATATTTACTTAAAAACTTATATTGATGAATTATAGATCAATTAGAATTATTAACTACTCCTCATCACATTAATTATCTGACATGGACTTTTCTAACACGGGTGACATGCATATCTCAGTATTCTACCCAATAAAAAGAGATTTTTATTAGTGGCTATATAATGTAACCAATTCCAAAAGCACGCGTAGTGGCTTTGCCCGTGGGGCTCCTTCAAGCAGCAAATTGATGTTTACATTTAAGCATAGGCATTCTCTTTGTGAACATGTGACTCTGAGTGAAATCTAGATTTGAAAATATTTGAGCATGAGAGTCATTATAAATCTATAATTCTTCGATTGATTAATGGGTTATTTGCCACCGCTTTCTCAATGGAAAAAAATATATCGTTCCTCAAATCATATCACCTAAGTCTCTGATTTTTTACTCGAGTATTGTCGGGTGGTTCATTGTGCATTGAAATTTAATATCATTGCAGTCTTTTTTGGGTCTGTGCAGTCTCTTGAAATGTGTTTTTATTGCGCCTTCTTTGTCTTGGGTTCGCAGTGTAGTAGATTTACGGTTTGGAGAAAGGCATCATCACACAGCCACAAAACGCGAAGCACCTAGACATTTTCCTTTGCACAGAACCAGCTGAATTCCGACCCAAGAAAGGAGATCGATCAAGAACACCCCTCTCTCTCTCTCTCTCTCTCTCTCTCTCTCTCTCTCTCGCTCCCTCGCAGCAGTATTCGTTAGCAATTTGGTGAGAAAGAAGTAGAGACATGGCGATGAAAGCGCCGCCAATCGCCGGGTTAAGCATGGCGTCGCTGCGCCCCGCTGCTTCTTCGTCTTCCAATAACAAGCCGTGCGTGCTCAGTGTCCCCCGACTCAACTCCTCTTTCCTCGGCAATCATGGAGGTAACCGACCCTTTTCGTTTCTTGCCTCGTGCCTCTCTGGGTCTCTCTCAATTTCGAATCTTGATTGAGTTTCGAGTCCCTTCTTTTCGCTTCCTTTAGGAATCAAGAGAAGGGAAACAGAGCGTTTTTCTAGTTGTCTATTTTTTCCTTACATGCTATCCTCCTCGGTTGCGTAATCGGCCTGTCGCTTTCACTGTCATGGGACTTTCTCTGATCATATGAATTTGCCTTCTCTGCTTGATTGTTGAGATATTCATGCTGAGATTGTAATGGCCGAATTGCAGCGCTCAGGGCTACTGGGGTGAGAGTTGCCTTTTCCAACAGGTTAAGATGTAATGGCCATGGTGGAGGATCCCTTGGCGCCAGCATGAATATTTTCGATCGATTCGCTAGAGTCATAAGGGTAAAATGCTAATTGCACTCTTGTTGTTCTGATGTCCAATTGCTGTGTTGAATTGAAGTGTAATTTTTTTTTCCTTTGTTTGGGTGATGTCTAGTCATACGCGAATGCGATCATCAGTTCATTTGAGGACCCCGAGAAGATCTTGGAACAAGCTGTACTAGAGATGAATGATGATTTGACAAAAATGCGTCAAGCCACAGCCCAGGTATGTCCATTTGACTTGTCTTCTTTGGAAGATTTCTTTCTTTGTCCCTTTGAGCTACATTTTTTCCTTCCACTTTCCAGCATCACTTACATAGCAGTAGAGTGCTGTTTTCACATGGTCTACAAATGACCATTGTATAGAAGTGTTTAGTTTCTCTATATACACATTCTTTTTTTATGGGAAGTATATCTCGTCTATCAAAGGGTTACATGGATTCTGTGAAGAGCAAATGGTACTTACTGAAGTCTTACCAATCGTTTTTCTCTTTCATGAAGGTCTTGGCATCTCAAAAGCAATTAGAAAACAAATACAAAACGGCACAGCAAGCTTCTGATGAATGGTGAAGTTTTTCTTTCCAGCCTTGTTCTATCATCTATGCGGTTCTTCAAAGCTTTGCTGTTGTAAGAAGATCTGTCTTTTTAGATGGTTTTATCATCGTGCTTCATTTGATGATAGGTACAGAAGAGCGCAGCTGGCTCTTTCAAAAGGCGATGAGGACCTCGCCCGAGAAGCACTTAAGCGCAGAAAGGCTTATGCTGTAAGTTCTTTCGGTCAAAGTAGGTTTCATCAAATTACGAATGTGTAGTTGCATTGTACAGTTTCTGTAGCTATAAAAGCTGATCTCAGCTATGGCTTATGTTCATCGCTCCAGATAGTTGGGGTGGCAGCTCTTGATGAGTTCCTATATTGGCAATTTTATGAAGAAAATGGGTGAAAGACAACTAATCAGATCATGCTCTGATACTAGATTTGACGAAGCCTTTCTGTTTTTTGTGTGCATGTTGTGTCTAGGATAATGCAGGTGCGCTGAGAGCTCAGCTTGATCAGCAGAAGACTATTGTGGATAATCTTGTCTCAAATACACGGGTGAGTTACACTTTTGTACCATACATCTATACTTTGTCCCATCAGAAAGTGCTTGTAGCAAGCCTTAGATTTGCTTAGGCTGGCATAAACAGATGCTAGTAGGACTTTCTCAGCTTTGTGTGTTGTCCGAACCTTGTCCACTCCATGAGCCTTATGAAATTGCAACATACAGAGTGCCTCTTGTCCTTTTGCTTAATTATTGTCTTTTAATTTATATATGCTAGATAAGTTGAGGCAATACTTTGATATGGGGCTCACCAGGCTATGGCATTGCTTCGAGTTGAGTCTTTCACACAACTCAAGGTTTTGGTTCATGTTCTACCATGTCTAGTCAGGAAAAAGACTTCTTTTGTGCAATCCCCCTTAGTTTGCTTATGTGCAAGATTAAGACTAATTATGAGCACTGGTAGAATTGCTGGTCTTTTAATTGTTTCTTGAATTGGTCTCAAGGTGGCATCTGTTATCTTATCCCTTAAATTCCAAATTGATTCACCATGATTGTGTGGGAAAAGGTCTTTAATTTTAGTTTCCTAATTGCTTTTCTCACCAACTTGTCCAGCCATGCTGAGTTTAAATCAGAAATGCTCATTCATCTAGTTGCATTACATGTATTGTGCTCTTAGCTCCGGATGATAGGTTTAATTAACTTAAATTCTCTAATTCTCTTCATCAGCTTCTGGAAAGCAAGATCCAAGAGGCAAGGTCAAAGAAAGACACCCTTAGAGCACGCGCACAGTCAGCGAAGTTTGTCTCATCTCTTGCTCCAATTACTTTTGTATCATCTCCCAACTTCATAGGCTGAACAACAATGCTTTATTTAAATTACAGGACTGCAACCAGAGTAAGTGAGATGTTGGGGAATGTGAACACAAGCAGTGCTCTTTCGGCTTTTGAAAAGATGGAGGAAAAAGGTAGCCTTTTTGGTTATTTGAGTGCCTCTCTTATGCACATGCTGATAATACAAGTCTTGTTTTACAATCAATAGAATCTTGTCCATCTTCAGCTGGAATTTAACTGGAATGCATCTATCTTCATCGCATTTTCAACTGTTACGTTTGTTGAAGCACCAATATCAAAATTATCCTCTAATAATAATAAATAAACTGTTTCTCTTTAAAAGTCTCTGAATCAATAATGAAAATGAATATGAGACATACTGGCCTGCTATGTCACACCAAATGATGCTCAGCACTTTTTAGTTGGTGTATGATGTTTAAATACTGTAGATTCCAGAACAAGTATTGATTTTTGGCATCCATTAGTTGGCCTACAGACCTATTCTACTGCTGTGCATTAGAGTTTACTTCTGATAAACTGAAAAGCATGAGAACCATCAGAAATCAGAACACTTTGAACTTGTTTTAACCTTTGTGAAAATAGATTCCTGGAAGTTGGTTGGATGACTTTCAAGCTGTGGTAGCCAGAGATCTTGCAGACTTTGAAAGTATGTAGAAATTACTCATGTTTTAGTAGCACAAAACTCTTCAAATCAGCTCTTTTTTCCTTTCTTTTTTGGGTTTTGTCAATTTCTTATGAGGTGTTCTCAACATATGGAGAACCTACTTTACTTGAATACATGTTCATCATGGCGTATGAAGACATGAGATACATGGCTATTATTGGTGTAGACTTGCTTCTTTTCTCTCTTTGGTTGGCAACTTGGTGTACATGGATGTTTAGTTGGGATATTGCTTGGCAGGTTTAAGTTCCAATTATCATTATGATCTTATTGATCATAGCATTGGTTAGTAGGCTAATTGGTTTCTCACTGTGACAGTGTTGGCAATGGAGTCCCAAGCAGATGCACTTAACCAATTAATAACTGATGATCTTGAAGGAAAGGTAGCATTTCTTTCTGGCTCTATCCCTCCCTTTCATCTTTCCTGCACTATCAAAATTTTAACAAGTCAATGGATGCAATTTGTAACGATATCAAAACTGTAAGTGAATATAGAATCAGAAGTGACCAATGCCATGTTTGATGTTTTAATTTCTCAGGTCCAGATTTACAGTGTCACTGATATTCCCTAATTAAGAGCTGTTTTTAGGCTGATGCAATGACTCGAATCTTCTCCGAAGTAGTGAATGATTCTAAAATGGATCGATACCATAAAATAATCAAGCAAAGCAATTAATTATTAAATTTTTTCTTGGAATAAGTCAAAAGGTCTTATCAGATTTAGCTTTCTTTTCAGTCTGTACTTTTTGGAAACTCAATCCTAATGTCAGGGAACAGTAGCCTTCTACAAATTAGAATGTTTGCTCTACTCGAGGCACAAAAATTATGCTAGGCATATTTTCAGGTTCTGATTAAATATGCCAAGGCAGAATTATCTTTTGCAGTATTAACGCCATAAAGTACAATGAGATGTACTCCTTGCACTGTGAAAGACGAGCTAATGTTGGGACAATAAGAAAAACTGCATACTGGATATCATGTATCTGCATAACCAGTCTTATTATGGAACTCATGCATTCACCTTTGATCTGCGATTCAAGGTTGAGATAGCTGAATTCAGTGGTGTGTCTATCAGATAAAATCTATTTGAGAATTTTTTTTCCCTTGTTGAGAGAACTCACTATATGATTTTTCTTTTTCCAGTTCGCATTGTTAGAGAGTTCTTCTGTTGATGATGATCTTGTGAAGTTGAAGAAAGAGCTTTCCGGGGTGTCGAAGGTAACTGTCTCTACTCTTCTTTCTTGTTTTGATGCTCTTACACGTATAGTATCTCTCTGAGTTTACCAACAAAAAGTTTAGCCCACCACTTTGCTTACATTCCTGGGAAGATTCTCTGCTCTAGTAGAAATTAGGATAAAAATGCAGCTCAAGTAAATAGGATTTCAGACACTTTCCTGAAGTATGAGTTGGCAACTGCATTGTGATTGAAGAATGCTTTGAAAGCTTAGTTGGGACTCCACTCAAGTTTGATGGATAACGCATTATCTTTTTTAAGGTCTTAATTTGTATTTATGTTTCGAAACAGAAAGGAGACCTTCCGCCTGGCAGAAGTGCAGTAGCAGCGAACTCTCCCTTCCCCTTTCAAGACTCCGAAATCGAAAGGGAGTTGAATGAATTGAGGAGGAAAGCTAAAGAGTACTAGACACACTTAAGACACATAGAGACTCCTCTGTTCTTACTTCAAGTACTTTCCTGCCTCACTTTCTTCCTTGATGGCGGAAACATCTTCACGCAATCGGAGCTCAAGTACGGGAATCTCGAGTTCATATGAAGTTCTTTTCCCTACATAGGCGCTTGAGCGATCAGTGACATATTTTACATCAGAATGTGTGTATTTTTTTGCTCTCCTCTACTGTTAGTTTCAGCAGTATGCTCGAAATAGGCCCTAATGTCCTCTGGAGAAGAATTTGAGGCTTGTGTAGCAGCTGCTTGAATGTGGAAGCACACAAAACTGGCAAATGAATTTGCACTAGCTTGTGTTTTTGTAGTGATTTTGCTCTTGAGGTAGGTTCAGCTGCGGACTTCTTTGACCAACCCATTTCAGCATCTGCGCTTTTATGTGCATTAGAACAACGCTATGATCATTTTCTTATTCCTATGTAATTATTCAAGATTTGAATTCTGCTATGATGAAACATAGTCCACAATTTTAACTGATCATTTAGGCATTAAAAAATGTAAAAACTATAGCCATGATGTGCAATTGGAAAATGTATGGGCGTTCTAATTATTATTTTACTAAAAGAAAGGTTTTAACAAAAATTATGTAAATTGTCTGTATTATATTTTCCAAATCAGTACTGTTTGGGATCTTTTTTATCTGCCTATAATATCTATATATGAATTTCCCTTCGAACTTCGAAAATGAAAATGAATAATGTTAAATTTTCTAGAAGTCATGAGATGGTGACTTGTGAATCTGCATATTAATATTTGAACAAGTTGACATGCTTTAGGTATTTCTTATCAAACAAAAATAAAAAAATATGAATACTATAAGCATGTAAAAAATTTAAAATTAAAAGTAGAGTCAATCTAATCACGCAAATTTAAAACAAATTTTATTGAACTTTTGAAGATCGTATATATGAAATTACGTATCAAATTTCTGTATATTCTAAAACTCTAAAGTATTTTTTGTTAAATAAAAAATATGGTAATTGTAAAAATACAAAACTTCTTAAATTAAAAGTAAAGTGAATCCAATCACATAAATTGTAAACCCAATGAACTCTTTTTTCTTTTCTTTTTTAACGTGCCAAGATATGGTACAAGGTTTTACAATCATACCAATGGTATTATAATTACACTAAATCTTCCTTTTTGGTGCAACACTGAATTCATTTACAGATTTACATTGTGTTTTTCTTAAAAAATCGTGATCAGTATTATCAAGATAACAGTAATTAAATTGATCAGTTTTTACTATAAATTATAATTGGTGAGGCGGTCCATGCAGAAAGAAGAATGTTAAAAACATAATTTTCGATGTAAACAAGGATGTCCACTTTAAATTAGTGTTGTTATTAAATCAGATATTTAGACTAAAATTGCAACATCCTTGAGAACGCGTGTAAATCAGATGAAATTTGTCCTTTGGCATGAAAATTTAATATTGATGAAAAGGTAGAAGGGGCAAAAGTATGAAAACCGTGAAGTTGGGGGACTGAAAGAATAAATTAAATATCTCAGTTGCTCTACTCCTCTCTTCCTCCTCCTCCTCCTCCTCTCTCTCTCTCTCTACAGTGAGACTCAGAAATGGCGACGGCCTCCGCCTCTCTCCTCCGCGTCTCTCTC
>MU090392.1:0-19923 GCA_014858505.1 Corymbia citriodora subsp. variegata | reverse complement strand
TCCGTAGCGCACCCCAAGTGTTCGACAAAATGCCTCAGAGAGATCCGAAAATTCAGTCAGCGTTTTGACTTGAGATTGATCTGTGTTTGCGTCCATGGCCGCCGAATCATGCTTGCTGTTTGTATATTTATTGTATTTTGGCGTGGTTTTCACGAAATATTCGTGCTTTGTCGGAAGAGTGAGGTCTCCGTTGTTCCGGTGAGAGTGGATTAATAGTCGCCGGAGTTTGCTGCCGGCGCCGGTTGGGGTGAACGGCTGATGAGTGGTGTTGGTCTAGTGATGGAGTAAGCGCCGGTTGCTTCGGCCGGCGTTGTCGTTTGGGTGCATTTCGGAGAAAAGAAAAAAAAAAATGCAGAAGAGAAGATGGGGGGAAGCATCGCGCATGCATGGGGGGGAAAAGCATGCAGAAGAAGGCGTGAAGAAGAAGACCAGAATAAAGAAGACCAAGAGAAAAAGAAAAATAAGAATAAAAAAAGAGAAAAAGAAAAGGATTAAAAAAACAATAAAAAAGAAAAAAAACGAAAAAGGCCAAAAATAAAATAGGGGGCGAGGAAATGGGCTTCGCCGCGGGCCGGGTTCTGGTCCGGGTCAGTGTAGTAGGGCCGGGTCTCATGTCTCGGTCCGAATTATCCTTTTTTTAATAATAATAAAAAAATATAAAAAAATCGATAATTCAGAAAATCATAAAAAAAACATAAAAATATTAAAAAATCATAAAAAATTCAGAAAATTCATGGAAAATTCAGAAACATGAAAAATCATAAAAAATTAAAAAATATATATTTAAAAAAAAACAGAAAAGATTAAAATATTGAAAATTCCAAAAAAATTCAAAAATCCCAAAAACTCCTAGTTTGTTTTAGAGTTTCCCAAAAAGCTCTAAAATAATTCTTGGACCATTTTCTCTTTAAAAAGTGTTGGAAAATCATCGGCCTAAGATTGTGCTTAAAATCGAACAAGCCTTCCCAACTTCACCTTAGGGTTTTAATTATCCTCGGATACAATTGCCCTTGAACGCACGCTTATGATGCGATGATTATGGTTTCCTCCTTAGTTTAATTAGAATTGTCATTTATTTATCTCCTAATGCTATGTGTTTATTTTTTCCTGCAATTTATTTAATGCTTTCTTGAATTGCTGATTGTCATATTTTGATGATTGCGTACCCGCATGATCACCTCACATGTTAGTGGTTAAGTCTAAAATCAATCCAAATTGCCTGACAAAAGTCTTTTGAAATGAACAAGATTAGGTACCGAAAGGGCACTAATTGGTTAATTAGTGTAATCAAGTCCCTGACCCTAGAATCTCTGGTTGCGTAGAAAGTGAGGCACACTCCCATGCCTCGCTTGGTTTCTAGCTGACCCCAATAGGCTAGTGGCGACTCCTCATTTGAAGATTTTCATGAACACCCAACGTCACGCGGGGTATGGGCTTGGAAGAGCCTATGTCTAATGAGGGTCTTGGACCCGCCCTATAGACAATACCCCTAAACCTATTTATTTATTCAGATATTCCTTTCCCCCATCCGAGACGGAAAAAATAGGTCGCGACAGTCCTGGGACGTCGCTTTCAATCGACCAAGAGAAGGGGTTGTCGCGTGCTCGAGGTTCGGGGCGTGACATCGAGCCTCACCGGTGGCTAGGCAAGGTCGGCCTCACTAGATTTGGGCAAGGTTGACATTGCCTTGCTGAGGCCGATGACACTCCGATGAGATCGTCTACCCTTGTCTGACTGGTCGTTGGCCATGGTCAAGGTCAGTGACTGACCGACGGCTGACTAAAGGAAAAAGAAGAAGAAAAGAAAAAGAAGCAAAGTGGAGAAAAAGAAAAAAGGAAAAAGACTTCATTATGAAATTTTTCTTAAAAATAAAGAAGTAATATTTTTATTTTTTTTATTTTGTTCAAAATCTACTTTCGGAAAAAGAAATAATAAAAAAATTACCAAATAGATTTCTATTTTTTATTTTATTCCTATGAACAAAATGATAAAATTGGGCATGGTTTGACTTGTTATTAAACATGCCCTAATTTGGATTTGCAGTGCCTTCATCCCTCATGCTGCCATTGCTCATTTACTATTGCCACATGCTTACTGCCGTGACACCATATGCTCGCCATTGTCGCATAACACTAATGAATGGTGCTATATTTGTGACTTCACATGTGCAAGCACCCTCTCACGCATAGGTACATGCTTACATGCTCACTTCTTAAAAGTTGATTAGTATTTGCTTAGAAGGAAAAGTGTCAAAAAAGTCCAAAACTTATTAAATTTGTATCAATTTAATTCTAAACCTTCTAATTGTGTCAATTTAGTTCTTAATCTTTTGACTTAGAGCTAATTCAGTCAGTTTGGCTAATTTGCTCGAAAACTAATGACATGGATGTTGGCTATCTTATGTGGAATGATCAACAATCTCATGGAATTTTTTTTTTAAAATTGTGTTTTAATAATTTTTTTTTTGGTTCTTTTTGTTTTTAAGCGAGGGGAACCCTTGCTGGCCACTAAAGGAAAGAGGAGAAAAAAAGGAAATAAATAAAAAATAAAAAATTATTAAAATATTGTCAAAAAATGTTTACATCAACATTGACCAAATCATGTATGATAGCCGATGTCTGCATTAGCAATATCTTACCAAAATTAACTGGAAGTATTAAATTGGCTCTAGGTGAAAAGGTTGAGGACTAGATTGGTACAATTTTGGCACTAAATTGGCACCAATGCAATATCTTCACGACTTTTTTAACACTCTTCCTTTTGAGAATAATAGATGAATTATTTGAATCTTGACCCTTTATAATAAGGGTTATTGACGTGTCAATCATTTAGAGAAAGTAAATGCAAAAAGTAAAATTTGCATCACAAACGTAGAGGGCCTTAAAGGTTAGCCCTCCGAAAGAGTTTGTCTCATGTTATTTGATCACAATATATCACTTGTATATTTATTTTGCAAATCATTTACATATATACTTGAAACTATTTTGAGTAAAACTAATGATAAAATGAATTCCTTTGAACATATGCTAATTGTCAACGATAGAGAAACAAAGGTCTTGACATTAAGGAAGATAGCACATAAAACGTGAGAATTCAACTCTTTCGTCATAAAGAGGTTTTGATAAGGTGCCTCGAGGGCAATACTTAATCAACTCAGCTATTCAATGCAAAAGACTATGGTGGGTTTGGTTCAACTTTACAAGTAAGCTTTGAGTGTAATACAAATGTTGAAAACCAAAGCCCTTTGACAAAATGCAAATTGCATTTGGCTAAGCCTCTTTACAAAGAGAGTTTGGGTTCAAGTAGTATTTGGCAAAAAAAATTTACAATAGACTTTAGTTGTACTTTTTATATTTTTTATCAAAAAAAAATACTAAAATGCTTCGTTGGAGCTAGGTCTATAGTTGCTAATGAGCCAGATCTTGTGCATGCATCCGCTAGCTAAGGTTGCCCAACCTCGAGCGACCTCCAGTAAGGGTTGCATGACCTAGGCCAGGGCCGCCTGAGGTTGCACGACTTGGGGCAACCCTCAGCAAGGGTCATGTGACCCAAGCGGCACATGAAAACCACCTAGGTCATGCGACCTCAAGTGTGGGGTGCCTGAGGTCACGAGACCCAAGCAACTGGCAAAAGTCACCTAGGTTGCACGGCCTTCTCCAGCCTTTCACCAACTAGATTGGGCCTTGTCGACTGCTCCTGCGCGAAGAAGTTGAATAGTTACAAGGAGAGGCAAAATCAAAAAAACTAAAGACTTGGTGAGGGTAATTATAGAATGAAAAAAATACTTTAATCCTAGTTTCAACATTTTGCAAATACAACTTTGGAAGGTTAGATGGGAGTAGCATGTGCTTTCAGCATTCTCAAGACTAACACTTAGCCGAAAGTTATTTCAAATTGCTTGCCAAACGCTCCAATATTTCTTTAAAGTCCTCGTAGGCTAAAAGCCCATGTGAAGTGCATTATGTCTAGATCTATTGTGTGTAAAAAGTGAAGAAGTTTTAAGAAAGATAGAAAAAAAACGTGATTTGACTTATTTTAGTATATAAATTTAAATCGATTTTAAAGATGAGAATTTTGTAGATTTTATATCCCCGAAAGATTCATGCAGTAACAAAATGTGTTGTTTACCTATTTGAATCAATTACCATTTGTCCATTGCTAGGCAATTATGGTTTATAGGAAGTAATGACTTTTCATCAGATTTTTGGGTGTTATTTTGAGGATGAAATTTGCCCTTGAGCAGGTTTTATAATAATTGAAAATTAGATGATCCAACGTAACAACAAGAGACACACTAATAGCAATCTAAAAAAATAATGTACTAAATAATTCATACATGTTTTTTTACTCTATTATATAGCAAATCCAATATTTAAAGATGTAATCTGTGTATGGAAATATGATATATACATATAAGTATACACATTTTATATGTATAGAAGTTAAACGAATGATGTGACTCAAGATGCAAAAAGGGAGTCCATGGACATAAAGAAAGTGCATTGGTCCTGTCCCAGGATTAACAGGTCATTAAGTCTTCCACCACCGATAATTGTTTTGGTCAACTAAACAAAAGAGAGGAGGACATATATTTGTTGAAAAGCATCCGATTATTCTTTTGCCTTTACATACTTGTTTTTCTTTTTCTTTTTGGCCTGTTTTACATGTAGAATGACGGAATTAGTCACATTATATGCCCTATTTAAGTGGAAATTTTTTTACAAAAAAAAAATGCCTCTGCAATATGTCAAAAGTAAGGGAAACAAAAGGTTCACAAAATAAGCATATTCTTAAATTGCATTTGAAAAGGTTATAACTCAAACCAAAAATTAAAGATCATGGCCAAATTTCGGAAAAAAGATGGCAATGAAAAACGTTCAACTTATATTGAGAAGAAAAAAGTTACAAATTGAATTTATGTGAATTCAACACCTCACAAACGTCCAACTTGTAAAAGCATGCACTATTCAGCATGTATAATTGTATATGATTGATTACATTTAGACCCTCAATTCCAAACTTGTTTTCCCTTTTCTTTTTAACTCTTCTCAGGTGATTAGGTCTGGACCAGTCTGGACCATTCGTCTCATTCTCAAGTATCATTGTCTGGATTCTCTTGCCTTTAAACCTCCTATAAATTCACTCGCCCTCCTTCATTGGAACTTCAAGGTGCAAAAACCAAGAAAAAACAAAGGGAAGAGAAAGATCCAGTTCAGTGATACTGCCCTTCAGTGCCTTCGCGGTAATTTAGCTACTAGTATGGGAGGCAACAACAGGCAGAAGAAATCTTCGTCTTCCTTCTCGCTCATGAGCTTGTTCAAGCCTCGGAGGGCGCACCGGGAGGATGCTTGGGAGGGGGACTCCGCAAGCCCGAAGAAAATATATCCAAGCGACTACGACAACGGCCGATATGTCGCTGAGCCTGGCATCGACAAGAAAGCAACGGCCTTCATCGCCAAGTTCCACGAGACCCGAGTTATGGAATCCGAACGCCACGAGACCCCAGTCATGGAATCTGAACGCCAAGTGATCTCGCGTTAACACAGCCCCACCCCACCCCCGGGGGTGCCTTTTCGGGGGCGAATTGGCTTCTACATTTAGAGTTCTATATATGTTTGTTCATTGTCTTCTTTACTGTTTGGACTACTTGTTGTATCCTGTACATGTATGTAACTCAACAAGAGTGATATCCTCTAGTTAATACAGTTGTATAAAAATAAATCTCTCAGTTGGTTACCAGCTGACGAATGTTGCAGTTGCAATTGTGAATTTCGTAGTACGTTTATAGCTCTTTCTCTTCGACTTGCCAGCATTGTTATAGCTGCTTTGTATAAAAATCAGCCTCTCAAAATAGCATATACCGTCGTTTAACATTACTTTCTCTTTCGTATTGCTGCAAAATATTCATCTTATGTTTGCTTTTTTGTCATATTTGTCCACTGGTGCATTTGAGTGAGAGAGTAATGCACGCACACAACACACAGTCAGATCTCTTCTATTGAAGAGATGCTGCTCAGGCGTTTTAAGAACAATACTTAACCGAGTCCACCACTCAACGTACNCAGCCCCACCCCACCCCCGGGGGTGCCTTTTCGGGGGCGAATTGGCTTCTACATTTAGAGTTCTATATATGTTTGTTCATTGTCTTCTTTACTGTTTGGACTACTTGTTGTATCCTGTACATGTATGTAACTCAACACAAGTGCTATCCTCTAGTTAATACAGTTGTATAAAAATAAATCTCTCAGTTGGTTACCAGCTGACGAATGTTGCAGTTGCAGTTGCGAATTTCGTAGTACGTTCATAGCTCTTACTCTTCGACTTGCCAACATTGTTATAGCTGCTTTGTATAAAAATCAGCCTCTCAAAATAGCATATACCGTCGTTTTACATTACTTTCTCTTTCGTATTGCTGCAAAATATTCATCTTATGTTTGCTTTTTTGTCATATTTGTCCACTGGTGCATTTGAGTGAGAGAGTAATGCACGCACACAACACAGTCAGATCTCTTCTATTGAAGAGATGCTGCTCAGGCGTTTTAAGAACAATACTTAACCGAGTCCACCACTCAACGTACAGGGATTGAATCGAGCACATTGCATTTGTGATTTAATGTCTGAGATGCAGTGGAAGCTAGCTTTTGGTGAGCCTTAGCTTTTGGGAAAAGAGGAGGCAAGAGAGACAAGGAACTTGCCCGCCTCTGTCAAAATAATCTTTTACCTAGATATTATGCAAAAAAACCTGCTAAGCGCAAGGATTAATTTTAGTTTAGAGAGAACGTAAAACTTATTATGTAGATGAGTCTCCATATAGGTAGAGCATGTTTTTTACAACATGGATGATTTTGTTCATTGCTTTTTTCCTGAATAAAATTTCATATCGAAAATTGGTTGGCAAGGGTTGATTTGAGTGAAATTCTAGGAGAGTAAGCCATCACTTGAACAACCATTTTGTGCAATAGCAACTTGGGGCCTGATATTTGATTCCCTCGTTTCTTCCACTACTCTAGGTTGATATTTCAAATGAGGAAAGTCCCAATATTTTTCACCACTCATCATCATCGGCCATCCTTTCCTTTTGCCGCTTTGTCGATTGGAAAGGAAAGACTGTGGAAGGCAGCTGCAAATGTTTTACTAAATCAAGCAAGCATCTTGGGAATTCTTCCTAGTCCTTGGTCGTTTTAATTCACCCAAAATACCCCCAAGTGGAAGAGAATTGTTTTCCCTTCGGGACGTTGTGCCGAGACAAGGCAAGTTTCATGCCAGGCTAAAGTGAGAAAAGAATAGACATGGGGTCCACGTCTGCTTTGATTTTCCGTGGAGGTGGGTGCGATGCAACGCTTGCCATCCGATTTGGGCTCGAGTTGTTCTCTATGTATTCCCTTCTTCTTTTTTCCCTCTTGGATACTTCTTGAGCATCTTCTAAGGATTCGGTCATGTTCCATCTTTTTCAAAACCGATGGTTTTAAACCCTCCCCTGCCCCAATCAACACTGTTTTTTTGTATTCGTTCAATTCACTTCCCTGCGCTGGAATTGATTTTTTTATTTTATGACGAAAATTTTTAGTTTAAACAGGCAAATTTGAATTTTATGAAAGACTTTTGCTATGTTATTCAAATCAATTACTCCATCCGAAATGTTTGCTCTTAATTGCGTGGAGGAGTGACTCTATTCCACAAGTCCGTTCCTTGATCATTGGACCTAGCCAACCCCGTGACATTTGGGATGGGTTGCCCTTTTCCTCACCTTTGCAATCATTTTATGTTCTCCTACTTGAATATCTAAAAAAGGTAAGTTCTCCGTGAAATTCTTAGGGTTAAAATGGTTCTTCCTTTTAGCTCCCCACTTTGGAACACTTTCTTTAGTTGGAATACGGTTCAAAGTTCTCATATTCGAATGGACAAAATATCTGGCATGTGTAAAATAAAATTGCTTTCCACTCCTCTCTTTTCTCCTTTAACGACTGTGAGGTTGAAATTGCCTAGCTATGGTGAGGCTGACCTTGTGGAGGCCTAAGGAGGTCGAGCCTCATCGGTGGCTAGGCAAGCTTGGCCTCGATAGATTTGGGCAAGGTTGACATTGCCTTATTGGGGCCGATGACACTTCGGCGAGATCACCTACCCTTGTTTGGCTGGTCGCCGGCCATGGTCAAGGTTGGCAACTGACTGGCGGCCAATTAAAGGAAAAAGAAGAAGAAAAGAAAAGGAAGAAAAGTGAAGAGAAAAAAGAAAAAGAATTAATTATGAAATTGTTCCTGAAAATAAAGAAGTAACATTTTTTATTTTTTTATTTTGTTTCAAATCTACTCTCGAAAAAAATAATAATAAAAAAGTTATCAAATAAATTTCTGTTTTTCATTTTATTCCTATGAACAAAACGATAAAATTGGGCATGGTTTGACATGTTATTAAACATGCCCTAATTTGGATTCATGACCACATGTCCATGAGCACAGACATGCCCACACACAAAAAATGCGGCGCCTTTGTCCCTCATGCTGCCATTGCTCATTTACTATTGCCAGATGCTTACTGCCGCCACACCATATGCTTGGCATTGTCGCATAACACTAATGAATGGTGCTATATTTGTGACTTTACATGCGCAGGCACCCGCTCACGCATAGGTGCATGCTTACATCCTCACTTCTTAACAGTTGATTAGTATTTGCTTAGAAAGAAAAGTGTCAAAAAAGTCATAAACTTATTGCATTGGTACCGATTTAATTCTAAACATTTTAATTGTGTCAATTTAGTTATTAACCTTTTAACTTAAAGCTAATTCAGTCAGTTTGGCTAATTTTCATCAAATACTATTGACGTGGATGTTAGCCATCTTATGTGGCATGATCGACGCTCATGTGGAATTCTTTTTTTTTATTAAATTGTGTTTTAATAATTTTGGATTTTTTTTTTTGAGCGAGGGGAACCCTTGCTGGCCACTAAAGGAAAGAGGAGAAAAAAAGGAAATAAAAAAAAATTGAAAATTATTAAAAAATGTTTACCAAACCATGTATGATAGCCGACGTTTGCATTAGCTATATCTTACCAAAATTAACTAGAAGTATTGAATTGGCTCTAGGCGAAAATGTTGAGGATTAAATTGGTACAATTAAAAAATTTGGCACTAAATTAGCACCGATGCAATATTTTCATGACTTTTTTAACACTTTTCCTTTTGAGTATAATAGATAAATTATTTGAATCTTGACCCATTATAATATGGGTTATTGACGTGTCAATCATTTAGAGAAAGTAAATTTAAAAAATAAAATTTGCATCATAAACGTAGAGGACCTTAAACGTTAGCCCTCCAAAAGAGTTTATCTCACGTTATTTGATCACAATATATCACTCGTATATTTATTTTGCAAATCATTTACATATATACTTAAAACTATTTTGAGTAAAACTAATGATAAAATGAATTCCTTTGAACATAAGCTAATTGTCAACAATAGAGAAACAAAGGTCTTGACATTAAGGAAGATAGCACATAAAACGTGAGAATTCAACTCTTCCGTTAGAAAGAGGTTTTGATAAGGTGCCTCGAGAGCATTACTTAATCACCTCAGCTATTCAATACAAAAGACTAGGGTGGGTCTGGTTCAACTTTGCAAGTAAGCTTTGAGTGTAATGCAAATTATGAAAACCAAAACCCTTTGACAAAATGTAAATTGCATTTGGCAAAGCCTCTTTACAAAGAGACTTTGGGTTCAAGTAGTATTTGGCAAAAAAATAATTTGCAATAGACTTCAATTGTATTTTTTATCAAAAAAAAAAAATTCTCAAACACTTCGTTGGAGCTAGGTTTATAGTTGCTAATGAGCCAGATCTTGTATAGGCAGCCATCAGCTAAGGTCACCCAACCTCAAGCGACCTCTAGGAAGGGTCGCATGACCTAGGTGAGGACCACCTGAGGTTGCACGACTTGGGGCAACCCTCGGCGAGGGGTCGTGACCTAGGTGACATGCAACGACCACTTGGGTCATGCAACCTCAAGTGTAGGGCGCCTAAGGTCATGAGACCCAAGCAATTGGCAAAGGTCACCTGGATTGCATGACTTTCACTACACCTTTATTGACTAGATTCGGCCTTGCCGACTACTCTTGCACAAAGAAGACAAATAGTTATAAGGAGGGGCAAAATAAAAAAACTAAAGAATTGGTGAGGGTAATTATGGAATGAAAAAAATTCTTTAATCCTAATTTCAACATTTTGCAAATACGACTTTGGAAGGTTAGATGGGAGTAGCATTGAGCTTTCAGCATTCTTAAGACTAACATTTAGCCAAAAGTTAGATCAAATTGCTTGCCAAATGCTCTAATATTTCTTTAAGGGTCCTTGTAGGCTGAAAGCCCATGTGAAGTGCATTATGTCTAGGATCTATTGTGTGTAAAAAGTGAAGAAGTATTAAGTAAGATAGAAAAAATGTGATTTGACTTATTTTAGTAAATATATCTAAATTGTTTTCAAAGAAGAGAATTTTTTTAGATTTTATATCCGTGAAAGATTCATGCAATAACAAAATGTGTTGTTTACCGATTTGAATCAATTAACATATGTCCATTGCTCGGCAATTATCGTTTTATAGGAAGTAGTGGCTTTTCATCAGATTTTTTAGTGAAATTTTAAGGATGAAATTTGCCTTTGAGTACATTTTATAATAATTGAAAATTAGATGGTCCAACATAACAACGAGAGATATACTCGCAGCGATCAGCAAAAATAATGTACTAAATAATTCATACTTGTATTATTCTACTATATCATATGGTACATTGCATATTTAAAGATGTAATCTGTGTATGGACTTATGATACATTCATATAAGTATACAAATTTTATATGTACAGAAGTTAAACGAATGATGTGACTAAAGACGGAAAAAGGATGTCATAAGAAAGTGCAGGGGTCCTGTCCCAGGATTAATTGATCGTTTTAATTCACCCAAAATACCCCAAGTGGAAGAGAATTGTTTTCCCTTTGGGACGTTGTGCTGAGACAAGGCAAGAACGATGCCAGGCTAAAAGTGAGGAAAGAATAGACTTGGGGTCCGCGTCTGCTTTGCTTTTCCATGGAGGTGGGTGCGACAAAATGCAACGCTCGCCATCCGATTTGGGCTAGTGAGTTATTCTCTATGTATTCATTTTTATTTTTTTTTCCCTCTTGGATACTTCTTGAGCATCTTCTAAGGATTCAGTCATGTTCCATCTTTTCTAAAACCGATGGTTTTAAACCCTCCAATGCCCCAATCCACACTTTTTTTTTTTTTTTGTATTCGTTCAATTCACTTCCCCGCTAGAATTGATTTTTTATTTTATGATGAAAATGTTTAGTTTAAACTGGCAAATTTAAATTTTATGAAAGATTTTTACTATGTGGTTCAGATCAATTACTCCATCCGAAATGTTTGCTCTTAATTGCGTGGAGGAGTAACTCTATTCCACAGGTCCGTTCCTTGATCATTGGACCAAGCCAACCCCGTGATATTTGGGATGAATTGCCCTTTTCCCCACCTTTTCAATCATTTAATGTTCTCCCACTTGAATGTCTAAGAAAGGTAAGTTCTCCGTAAAATTCTTAGGATTAAAATGGTTCTTTCTTTTAACTTCCCACTTTAGAACACTTTCTTTAGTTGAAATACGGTTCAAAGTTCTCATAGCCAAAATTTCTGGGATGAATAAAATTTCCACTCTTCTCTCTTTTCCCCCTTAAACTGCCGCTAGAAAACCTCCTCTATGATTGATCTTTTGTGCTTTAACCTCCTCTATATCCAAGTGACTACCACCACAAGGTTGGCATTGCCCAACCATGGTGAGGCCGTCCTCGTGGTGGCCTAGCAAGGTCATGCCTCACTGGTGGCTGCAAGCTCGACCTTGCTAGATTTGGGCAAGGTTGACCTTGCCTCACGAGGGCGACGATACTCCAGTAAGGTTGCCAACACTCATCTGGCCAGTCAATGGCATAGTTAAGGTCAACGACTAGCTAGTGACTGGCTAAAGGAAAAAGAAGAAGAAATGAAAAAGAAGAAAAGGAAAGAGGAAAAAGAAGAAGTAAAAGGCTTGATTCTGGAATTGTTCTTGGACACAAAGGAGTAATTTTTTTTACTTTTTGATTTTGTTCTAAATATACTCTCAGGAACAAAAAAAAACAAAAAAGTTTCCAAACGGATTTCTATTTTTTATTTTATTCTTAGGAGCAAAAGAATAAAGTCGGGCGCGGTTTGACATGTTCTTAAACATACCCTAATTTGGATTCATGACCTCATGTGCACGACCGTAGGCATGCCCACACATATATGTGCCTCCTTCGTCCCTTATGCTGCCATTGCTCATTTATTGCTACCACATGCTTACAACCAACACACCATATGCTCACCATTGTCATATAACACTGATGATCGGTGCTGTATTTGTGACCTTACTTGTGCAAGCACTGGCTCATGCATAGGCGCACGCTTACATGCTCACTTCTTAAAAGTTGATTAGTATTTGCTTAGAGGGTAAAGTGTCAAAAACTTCCTAAACTTATTACATTTGTGCCAATTTAATTCTAGACCTTTTAATTGTGTCAATTTAGCTCTCAACCTTTTGATTTGGCGATCATTCAGTCCATTCAGTTAATTTTGATCGAATATTGTTGATGTGGATCCCGTGGACATTTTTTTTTGTAAATTGTGTTTTAATAATTTTCAATTCTTTTATTGTGTTCCTTCTTCTTTTTTCTTTCCATTTTTAGCAAGGGGAGCCCTCACTGGCCACTAAACGAAAGAGGAGGAAAAAAAAGGAAGAGAAAATAAAAAAATAAAAAATTACTAAAAAATTTTAAAAAAAAGTTCACATCAAACTAACCAAACCACATATGGTAGTTAGCATCCGTGTCAATAATATCTTGCCAAAATTAAATGGAATAACTGAATTGATCTAGGTGAAATGGTTGAGGACTAAATTGGTCAGTTAAAAGGTTTGGAATAAAATTTGTATTGATGCAATATTTTCATGACTTTTTTAACACTTTTCCCTTTGAGTAGAATAGATGAAGTATTTAAATCTTGACCCTCTATAATATGGGTTGTTGACTTGTCAATCGTTTAGAGAATGTAAATTTAAAAAGTAAAATTTGCATCATAAACATAGAGGATCCTCATCTTTGGCGCTCCAAAAGAGTTTGTCTCACATTACTTGATCACAATATATCACTCCTTTATTTATTTTGCAACTCATTTATATATATACTCGAAACTATTTTGAGTGAAACTAATGATAAAATGAATTCCTTTGAACATCAGCTAATTATCAACAATAGAGAAACAAAGGTCATGACATTAAGGAAGATGGCACATAAAATAGGAGAATTCAACTCTTCTATTAGAAAGAGGTTTGGATAAGGTGCCTCGAGAGCAATACTTAATCATGTCAGCTATTCAATGCACAAGACTAAGGTGGGTTTGGTTCAACTTTGTAAATGAACTTTGAGTGCAATGGAAATACTGAAAACTAAAGTCCTTTGACGAAATGTAAATTCTGTTTGATAAAAATTCTTTACAAAGAGACTTTGGGTTCAAGTAGCATTTGGCATAAAAATTTTGCAATAGAATATAGTTGTACTTTTTATATTTTTTATTGAAAAAATACTCAAATGCTTCGTTGTAGCTAAGTCTATAGCTACAAATGAGCTAGATCTTGCACTGGCAGATGCCAACTAAAGTCACCTAACCTCGAGCAACCTCCGGCGAGGGTCGCATGACCTAGGCGAGACCTACCTAAGGTTGCATGACCTAAGGCGACCCTTAGCGAGGGTCACGTGACCTAGGTAGCATGCAACTATCTCTTGGGTCATGCGACCCCAATCAAGGGGTGATTGAGGTCATGAGACACAAGCATTTGGCGAAGGTCACCTAGATCATGTGTTCTTCACCAGCCCTTCACCGACTAGATTTGGCTTCGCCATCTGCCCTTGTGTGAAGAAAACAAATAGTTAAAAGGAGAGGCAAAATCTGAAAACTAAAGAATTGGTGGGGGTAGTTTTGGAATGAAAAAAATATTTTAATCCTAATTTCAATATTTTGCAAATACGACTTTGGAAGGTTGGCTAGGTTAGCATTGAGCTTTTAGCATTCTCAAGACTAACATTCAGTCGTAAGTTATTTCAAGTTGCTTACCAAACGCTCCAATATTTCACTAAGGGTCCATGTAGGCTGAAAGCCCATTTGAAGTGCATTATGTTTGGGGATCTATTGCCGAACATATGTATATATATGTAAAAACTGAAGAAGTTTTTAAGAAAGATAGAAAAAATGTGATTTGACTTATTTTAGAAAATAAATTAAAATCGTTTTTAAAGATGAGAAGTCTTTTAGATTTTATATCCATGAAAGATTCATGCAGTAACAAAATATGTTGTTTACCGATTTGAAGCAATTAACATTTGTCCATTGCTCGGCAATTATGGTTTTATAGGAAGTAAAGGATTTTCATCAGATTTAGTGATATTTTGAGGATGCAGTTTGCCCTTGGGTATGTTTTCTGATAATTGAAAATTAGATGATCCAACGGAACAACGAGAGACATACTAATAGGAGATGTGCAAAAATAATATACTAAGTAATTCATGCTTGTATTAAAACGAATATTTAAGGATGCAATCTGTGTATGGACATATGATACATACGTATAAGTATTCATATTTTATATGTATAGAAGTTAAACGAATGATGTGACTCAAGATGCAAAAAGGAAATAACGAATGATGTGACTCAAGATGCAAAAAGGAAATCCATGAACATAAAGAAAGTGCATTGATCCTGTCCCAGGATTAACAGGTCATTAAGTCTTCCACCACCGATAATTGTTTTGGTCAACTAAAAGAGAGGAGGACATATATTTGCTGAAAAGCATCCGATTATTCTTTGGCCAACACATACTTGTTTGTCTTTTTTTTTTTTGGCCTGTTTTACATGTAGATCGGCGGAATTAATCACATTATATGCCCTATTTCAGTGGAAAATCTTTTATAAAAAAAAATGCCTCTGCAATATGTCGAAAGTAAGGGAAAAAAAGGTTCACAAAATAAGCATATTCTTAAATTGCATTTGAAAAGGTTGTAACTCAAACCAAAAATTAAAGATCATGACCAAATTTTGGAAAAAAAGATGGCAATGAAAAACGTTGAACTTATATTGAGAAGAAAAAAGTTACAAAAAATATATTGAATTTATGTGCATTAAGCACATCACAAACGTCCAACTTGTAAAAGCATGCACTATTCAGCATGTATAATTGTATATGGTGTGATTACATTTAGACCCTCAATTCTAAACTTGTTTTCCCTTTTCTTCTTAACTCTTCTCAGGTGATTAGGTCTGGACCGGTCTGGACCATTCGTCTCATTCTCAAGTATCATTGTCTGGATTCTCTTGCCTTTAAACCTCCTATAAATTCACTCGCCCTCCTTCATTGGCACTTCAAGGTGCAAAAACCAAGAAAAAACATTGGGGAGAGAGAGATCCAGTTCAGTAATACTGCCCTTCAGTGCCTTCGCGGTAATTTAGCTACTAGTATGGGAGGCAACAGCAGGCAGAAGAAATCTTCGTCTTCCTTCTCGCTCATGAGCTTGTTCAAGCCTCGGAGGGCGCACCGGGAGGATGCTTGGGAGGGGGACTCCGCAAGCTCGAAGAAAATATATCCAAGCGACTACGACAACGGCCGATATGTCGCTGAGCCTGGCATCGACAAGAAAGCAACGGCCTTCATCGCCAAGTTTCACGAGACCCGAGTTATGGAATCCGAACGCCACGAGACCCCAGTCATGGAATCTGAACGCCAAATGATATCGCGTTAACACAGACCCACCCCACCCACCCACCCGGGGGTGCCTTTTCGGGGGCGAATTGGCTTCTACATTTAGAGTTCTATATATGTTTGTTCCTTGTCTTCTTTACTGTTTGGACTACTTGTTGTATCCTGTACATGTATGTAACTCAACACAAGTGTTATCCTCTAGTTAATACAGTTGTATAAAAATAAATCTCCCAGTTGGTTACCAGCTGACGAATGTTGCAGTTGCGAATTTCGTAGTATGTTCATAGCTCTTACTCTTCGACTTGCCAGCATTGTTATAGCTGCTTTGTATAAAAATCAGCCTCTCAAAATAACATATACCGTCGTTTCACAGTACTTCTCTTTCTTATTGCCGCAAAATATTCATCTTCTGCTTGCTTTTCGTCATATTTGTCCACTGGTGCATTTGAACGAGAGAGTAATGCACGCACACAACACACAGTCAAATCTGGTATCAAGGGTTGCTTGTGTGGGCGTGTGGTTTACATAAAAGTGGAGGATTATCTTAGTAGAATAGATTAGGTGGCTGAATCTCACCCTCTTTGATGTGTGCTGTTGATGCATCAACTGTTTAGCAAAAGTAAATCTGAAAAGAAAATCCACTCCATAAATATCGAGGAACTTAATTTTTTGCGCACTAGAGGAGTGTTTCCCGTATCTTTTTATCACAATATATCACTCGTAAACCTATTTTGCAAATCAACAGTAAGTATTCTGGACCCTGTTTTGAAAAAAAATAAAGATAAAATAAATCTGTTTGAGAAGCACCGCCTCGTAAACAAAAGAGAAACAAAGGTGATCACATTAATTAAAGGTGGCACTTAAATTATGAGAATTCAACTCTTCTATTGAAGAGATGATGCTCAGGCGTTTCAAGAACAATACTTAACCGAGTCCACCACTCAACGTAAAGGGATTGAATAGAGCAAATTGCATTTGCGATTTAATGACGGAGATGCAGTGGAAGCTAGCTTTTGTTTGGGAAAAGAGGAGGCGAGAGAGCTAAGGAACTTGCCCGTCTCTGTCAAAATAATCTTTTACCTAGATATTATGCAAAAAAAAACCTGCTAAGCACAATGGATCAATTTTAGTTTAGAGAGAACGTAAAACTTATTATGTAGATGAGTCTCCATATAGGTAGAGCATGTTTTTTACAACATGGATGATTTTGTTCATCGTTTTTTTCCCGAATAAAATTCCAAATGGAAAAAGACAATTTTGCAAATCGGTTGGCAAGGGTTGATTTGAAGACCGGTGAAATTCTAGGAGAGTAAGAGAAAAGACATGGCCTTATTGTTGTAACTCCTAGTCAATCCAAGTCATGAAAGAATCGTACTACATGCTTCTTCCTACTCTTTCCTTTACCCTCTCCTCTCTTTTCACGGGCTTTATTCCATCGCACCAAGCTAATCGCACTTGAGAAAAGCAGAAGCTATCGTAGGTCCTAGATGAAAGTACGAGTTTTGGTGAGCTTTAATCTAAGCCATCACTTGAACAACCATTTTGTGCAATAGCAATTTGAGGCCTGACATTTGATTCCTTCGCTTCTTCCACTACTCTAGGTTGATATTTCAAATGAGGAAAATCCCATTAGTTTTCACCACTCATCTTCATCGGCCATCCTTTCCTTTTGCCGTTTTGTCGATTGGAAAGGAAAAAATTGTGGAAGCCAACTGCAAATGTTCTACAAAATCAAACAAGCATCTTGGAAATTCTTCCTAGTCCTTGGTCGTTTTAATTCACCCAAAACACCCCAAGTGGAAGAGAATTGTTTTCCCTTTGGGACGTTGTGTTGAGACAAGGCAAGAACGATGCCAGGCTAAAGTGAGGAAAGAATAGACATGGGGTCTGCGTCTGCTTTGCTTTTCCGTAAAGGTGGGTGCCAAAAAATGCAATGCTCACCATCCGATTTGAGCTCTCGAGGTGTTCTCCATGTATTCACTCTTTTTCTCTCTCTTGGATTCTGCTTGAGCATCTTCTAAGGATTCAGTCGTGTTCCATCTTTTCTTCAAATTGATGGTTTTAAACCCTCCATTGCCCCCATTCCACACCTTTTGAGTATTCATTCGATTCACTTCCCCACTTTGGAATTGATTATTTTTTATTGATGAAATAGTTTAGTTTAAACAGGTAAATCACGATTTTATGGAAGACTTTTACTGTATGGTTCACATCAATTATTCCGCCCGAAATGTTTGCACTTAGTAGCGTGGAGAAGTGATGTTATGCCACAGCTCCGTTCCTTAATCAATGGACCAAACCAACCCTGCGATATTGGGGACAGGTTGCCCTTTTCCCCACCTTTTCCATCATTTTCTGTTCTCCCACTTGAATATCTGAAAAAGGTAATCTCTTTATGAGATTCGTAGGGTTAGAACTGGCTCATTCTTTTAGCTTGCCACCGTGGAACACTTTCTTTAGTTGGAATACGGTTCAAATTCTCATATTTGAACGACCAAAATATCTGGCATGATTAAAATAAAATAGCTTTCCACTCCTCTCTCTTTCCCCCTTTAACAACAGCTAAAAAACCTCCTCTATGACTGATCTTTCGTGTTTTGACCTTGCTTTAAAGCTACAAAGTCAAAAATTCAAACCTAACATATTTGATATTAAATACATCAAACGCCTACTATAGGTTATATTCTGCCTTTGAGTTAATCATTCGGAGATTCTACAAGTAAATTCAAACTACTTCGGTCAAAAAAAGTCCCAGATGCCCTATGAGCAGAGTATCTGGATTCAAACCCTAGCTGATTCTTGCGTGGAAATGGTAGAGTTACCTCTANACCTTTTCCATCATTTTCTGTTCTCCCACTTGAATATCTGAAAAAGGTAATCTCTTTATGAGATTCGTAGGGTTAGAACTGGCTCATTCTTTTAGCTTGCCACCGTGGAACACTTTCTTTAGTTGGAATACGGTTCAAATTCTCATATTTGAACGACCAAAATATCTGGCATGATTAAAATAAAATAGCTTTCCACTCCTCTCTCTTTCCCCCTTTAACAACAGCTAAAAAACCTCCTCTATGACTGATCTTTCGTGTTTTGACCTTGCTTTAAAGCTACAAAGTCAAAAATTCAAACCTAACATATTTGATATTAAATACATCAAACGCCTACTATAGGTTATATTCTGCCTTTGAGTTAATCATTCGGAGATTCTACAAGTAAATTCAAACTACTTCGGTCAAAAAAAGTCCCAGATGCCCTATGAGCAGAGTATCTGGATTCAAACCCTAGCTGATTCTTGCGTGGAAGTGGTAGAGTTACCTCTAGGGGAATTTGAACCATTAATCATTGGAAGCTTTCCCTGCTTTATGAAAAGAGAGCATCGCTTTGAATGTGCTGTTTTGCTTGTGCTATTTGAATTCAAGCCCTCCATCCATTCGCGATTATGCCAGTAGCAGCCGAATCTGAATGATGGGATTTCGAGAAACCTCTCTCGACCGTACAATTCTTCTTAGAAGTCTCGACAGAATTAGTACCATCCCATGGCATAAGTACAGCGGGAGTGCCAAAACTTGGCACAAAGGGACACTTAAGTGCCAAAAGTTACAAACGGTACACTTAAGTGCCACTTTTTAAAAAAAGTGGATCACTTAAGTGCCAAGTCGCCGGAGTTCTGCCGGAAATCCTACGTGGCAATTTTTTATTAATTTTTTTGCCTACGTGGCTCGCCGGAAATTGAAACGACGAAAATCAGCGCAAAACGACGTCATTTTTGCGCTGACGTGGATTCTAAAATTTATTAATTAAATAATTAAAAATATATATTATTATAAAATCGATTTTATTTATTTATTTAAAAAAAAAAAGAAGAAGAAGAAGGAGGAGGGGATCGGCGAGGGCTCGCCGCTGCCGCCCTGCCCTCGCCGGGAAGGGCCGGCGAGGGTGGGCGAGGGTCAGCCGGGGTCGCCAGGCCCCGGCCACTGGCCGGCGACCTCGGCCGGCCTGCGGCGAGGGCCGGCGAGGGTCGCCGGCCCTCGCCGGATCTGGGGGAGGGTCGCGACCCTCGCCCCAGATCTAGGCGAGGGCGCGCAGGCCCTCGCCGGGGGCCGGCCAAGGTCACCGGCCACTG
>MU090391.1:0-30524 GCA_014858505.1 Corymbia citriodora subsp. variegata | reverse complement strand
ATTGGTTGATTATGTTGGTTAATTAAGACTGATGAGGATTAGTTAATTGACCATGGTTAGTGTTAAAGTAACCTAGGTTAATTAATTAAAGTAACTAGGGTTAGTTTCTAAAGTAACTATGGTTAATTATTAATCATGGTTGAGTTAATTAACCCTAGTTAGGTTAAATTTAGTAACCATGGTTAAGTTTAATATTATTTTATTAATTTCGGATTAGTTACTGTTCATGATTACTGTTCACGATTTTTGTTCATAATCACTGTTCACGAATTACTGTTCACTGATTACTGTTCACGGCGCTGTTCATCCAGAAGCTAATTTTTTGGCTTATTTTGATGTGTTCTTGATTGTTATGCTTTCTTGAAGTGCCGATTGTTAATTATATGCGTGAATAATGATGAAATGCATGATCGAAGATCGAGTGGAAGTGAAAGTGTTTGATTTATTGAGTTATTCCCGAGAATTAGGGAATGTACGTGATTGTTGATTGGTGGAATTCTGAGGATTTAGTCTAGTATTGGAGAATACGATACTTATAGTGAGGTGTCGTATAAAGGATTTGACTAAGTGGTAAGACAACAAGGACGAGTAGTTGTTTACACGTCACAACAATTGAGGGCTTGTGAAGTTCAAAATGTGAGCTCATAAAATTCGGTGGATCAAATTTCAAGTGTTGACAAGTGGTCCTGTGGAAACGAGCTCATGAGTTGACGAGCTGGAGAAAGTTTTGTACTTTGAGGTGCTCAGATGAGGTTAAAACCGTGAGGCTTGGTATGGGATAGGCCAAAGCGGATAATACCTCTATGAGATAAAGCATGTTTAAAAGGGACTTTTGTTAGAAGTGGTGCAGTTCGTAGATGCCCATGACGACTGATCCGATGAGGGCGGGGAGTGGACGCCGGGGCCGGAGTGCCTGAGCAAGGAGCGACTCTTGGCAGGCTTCTAGGATGTCGAAAGGGGCAGAAATGAACTGAACTACAGACTGACAAAAAGAGAATGCTTGTGGGATAAAATTTATTCGAGTGGTATAGCAGAAGTATGGTCAAGTTTGTGGAACTCCAGTCTATTGGAATAACATCAGAGAAAGGATGATCTTTGGTCCAGAGATTGTTGGCAATCAGTGGATGTGGTTAAGATGTCAGGGGCAGACTAACGTCAGAAAAACGATATAGACAAGACTAAGACTGTTTGATTATTAAGTTCAGTGTTGCGTTTCCCTTAAGGTATGTCATCTTTGGTCGCTTGTGATTGCACCTGTTTATTAAACTGTCTTCTGCTGTCTTTCTCTCTAAGGTGGTATTGCACTGATTGCTGTATTAGGTTGTATGTTAAACTCCCGAGGCGAGCGAAGTTCCTAACCGGGGCTTAGGACTTTAACTTGCTGAGTTTATCTCAACCCGTCGTGGTTAACATTTTCAGGCCCTAGATGATGCAGTACCCGAGGATCAAAGAGAGCGATTCCTCTGAGGCCAGCGAGTAGGCACTTGTGCAGTGTTAGGTTAGCTAGGCCGGTCTCTTTTTGAGTAGGCCTTAGCTTATCACCTATAGTAAGGTGTGTATGTATTTGCTAGTGTGCTGGCTAACCTTCAGATATATAAAATGGTGTTTGTCTTTCCTCTGCTGCTGTTGTTGCTATCCCTGTTGTTTGGTTTGGGAGTTGTTCGTTTCCGCATGTGCATAATTACAAGATAAAATGAACTGGTCGACGACAGTACCTGGGATGTCGTATTTTTAAGACCTCAAGTGAAATGGGGTTGCCGCGAGCTCGAGAGTCGGGGCGTGACAACATGGGGTCCGAGTGCATCACATGCTCAATCCGAAGTATCCGTCCATGGTGCCTATGCTCAAAAGGGTGATGAACACTAAGACCATTGTCCGATTCATCTCTTCGACAAAAGCTTGAAGGCAGCCAAGCGCATAGCCGATCAACAACCGAAGACACAACCAACCAAGAAGCCAAAGGTAGAGTTGGGACCTCCTGCACCAACTCACGACATGCTGATCGAAGCCCTCTTCCCCGAAGTGGAGTACGTTACTATGTGCTATGCCCGAGTCGAAGAAAGGATCATGCGTCCAACCAATCATTCAAGAAGCCGTTCAAGGTACCTTTTAAGTTAGTTAGGGCCAAGTGGAATAGGAAGAAGCAGAAAAAAGCTCATGCCAAGAAGAACTCTTTCCATATTGTGAGCGCCGAGAACGTCGCTCGAATGAGTGGGGGAGAATGTCACAAAGCAGAGGTTTTCGTGATCAATGGAGCACTCATGATTGAGGAAGAACAACCAAAACGTCTCTCAAAAGATCTTTCGGAATATTCTCAGGGATGGGCGATTTCGTAATTGTGCCGTGGTCTAGAATTTTCTTGGCATAAACACTGGTAGGTGATAGGTGGGGCGATACGATCTTGTCCCTCGGATTGAAACTCGATTAATGGTTGTAATCTGAGGACCTCAAGTATAAGAAGGGGTGCCCTCCCCCTCATTTATATCCATCCAATCATTTAGTAATTTAAGTTCCTTTCTTTCGTTCAAAGCTTTTTCTCTTTAGTTTTTTTCTCTATGATCCGAGTGAGTTGAGTGATCAGTTAATTCGAAGAAGGCCTGGCTTAGGCCCCAACAATCCCAAGCGATCTGAAATAGTCTAAGTCGTTACACGGTCACGATCCCAAACGATTGGCCTATAACACTAGCATCAAACTGAAAAATTCTTCCGCAACATATTTGTTACTAAAATGAGGACAATAACATCTACTCACCAGAAGCAAATTTTAGCCTTAAATTTCCCAAATAATCACCCAAAGTTAAATATTAAAAATCAGTCCAAATTCAAATAATCACCCAAAATTATAGAAAGTATTCTAGAATTAACTCCACTTCAAAATTCATAAAAGTTAATACTCCAAAAACCATTTCTCTTTGAGTTTCTCTCTAACTTCATATGTCACATCTACACTTTAAATAAAGTTGGCCACTAATTTGTGAAAAATCAACCTCAATTTTTTTAAGAGAACCTATGAATCGAAATCAAAAAACTTACAAAAAAAGTTTGTCCTTCAACCCCAATATAATTTTGTTCTACATTTCTTTCTAGAATCGCCCAAAATCGTATAAATCATTTCACAATCAACTAAACTTCAAAAGTCATAGAAATCGATATCATGACTATCCCTTAAACAAAGTTGTCCACTCCAAAACATCCACCTAAAAAATTTCTTAATGGAAGCTATTCAGGACATCAACCTACATCAATCTGAAAACTCTTCTAAAATCAGGACACGCTCGCATCTAGTCACCAAAAATGAATTCCTTCCTTAAAATTTCTCAAAGATCAATCTCGAATAATTACCTAAAGTTATAAAAATCATTCCTTGATCAAGCAACTTCAAATAATCATTCAAAATTATCAAAATCATTCTACAATCAAACCTAACTTTAGAAATCATAAAAACCATCACTCCAAAATTTTACTTGGCATTTCTCACTAGCATAGTTTATTTCGCTTTGCACCCTCAAATGAAGTTGTCCATTAATTTGTAGGAACATTGACCTCAAAATTTCGTAAGAGCACCTATTAAACGATAATAACAAAAACTTATGAAAACATCACACCAATCTGAAAACTCTTCTGCAGCGTATTTCCTTCTAAAATCAGTCACCAAAAATGAATTCCTTCCTTAAAATTTCTCAAAGATCAATCTCGAATAATTACCTAAAGTTATAAAAAAATCATTCCTTGATCAATCAACCTCAAATAATCATTCAAAATTATTGAAATCATTCCACAATCAAACCCAACTTCAAAAGTCATAAAAACCATCACTCCAAAAATCAATCTACTTGGCATTGCTCACTAGCCTGGTTTATTTCGCCTTGCACCTTGAAGCGAAGTTGTCTATTAATTTGCAGGAACATCGACCTCAAAATTTCTTAAGAGCACCTATTAAACAATAATAATAAAAACTTACAAAAACATCACACCAGCGTTGACCCCAAAAGTATTATATTCTATATTTCTTTCTAGAATTGAGACACGACAACTACTCACCTCAAATCAATTTCATCCTTAAAATTTGCCACACATCAAATTCAAAATTTCTTAAAGGAGCCTGCTAATCGCTACCAAAACATAAGGAAGGAGGACACTAGTTAAAACGAGGCTTCTGACAATAGGATATGAATGGGGTGAATTCTTGAAAATTACGCCCAGTTAAAAGAGTGAAGAAAAAAGGAGGTTCTTAACAATATATATAGAATCATGTTGTCAAAATAAATAAATAAATAAATAAATAATCTAGAATGGATATCTTCCTTTTACATTTTGCCTCAACAACCCCAAAAAGGACTGTCTAAAGCACACATTAAATTATCAATATGTCGAAATATCATGTCCTTTTTGAAAATTAGAAAAGATGACATAGAAGGAAAATAAGGAGAGAATCTGAAAGACGGCAAAACAAATACATCTTAGAAAGGTAGTACAACTTCTTCAATGAGAGGATTTAACTAATGTTAGTATAAGTTGATAAATTCTATCCAAAAGAGAACCTCCTCTCCTAATCATAACATTCTGAAAGCGACTAATTCTAGAGCTACATATGACAATCATAGAATAACAGAACATAGTTCGAAGAGAGACAGTTTTCCAGACATACATCTAAGATGGCTAAGGAAAAACAAAGAAAAGTTGAATAGCAGATGTTTCGAAACGATCATCTGCCGAAACCACGTCTGTTTTGACTCTACCGAGATCTTTTTGGGCAAGAAAATTGGTCGAAAATAGGAGAATCCAAAGATTTATAGCAAGACGATGACAAGGTTTGACTGGAGAATGTGTAACGTTGGAGATAACAAAGACAAGGTACATCCCGAAAATCCACATATATCGAAAAGCATGTGAAACTTTGTTTGGCGGAGAGTAATTTCGTGAGAATCTCGTTCTTCTAAGTTCTTGCACTATTTTATCTTCAGATAATAATCTACCACAACCCCACAGCATCATCGTCGCACAATGTAACAACCCATTCTTGCTAGCCCCCCCAAAAAAAGAAAAGAAGAAAGGACAAGATCACAACTGCAGAACGCCCAGCAGAGCAAGAACAGGACAATCAACAACGAGTAACAACAAACACTTCCAATAATTGGTCATCGTCAAGGGAAACAAGAAACATCAACGAGAGATCCAGTTTCCAGATACTCACAGGATGGAACCAGCGCGAAGAATCGAAGATCCCACATCATGCTCCATCCAGCAAGCCCTCGAATTCGTCCCCTACACGAATCATTGTCGCGCAATGCAACAACCCATTCTTGCTAGCCCAAAAAAAGAAAAGAAAGAAAAAGAAAGGCAGGACAAGATCACAAATGCAGAACGCCCGACACAGCAAGAACAGGACAATCAACAACGAGTAACAATAAACACTTCCAGTAATTGGTCATCGTCAAGGGAAACAAGAAACATCAACGAGAGATCCGGTTTCCAGATACTCACAGGATGGAACCAACGCGAAGAACCGAAGATCCCACATCACGCTCCATCCAGCAAGCCCTCGAATTCGTCCCCTACACGCCGTCGCTCAGCCTCACCTCCGCCACCACATGTGACCCAATCGCCAAGCTGCGATAATAATTATCGATTTCTCTCTCTCTCTCTCTCTGCTGTCAATGTGATCGGCTGCATGCGGAGCCACATATGGATCTGCCCTCTTTGATCGAGCTAAATCTGTCACCGTGGTGACTGGCTCGACCATGACGGGGCTCCATCAAGAGGGGAAAAGGGAATGAGTAGACAAAGAAGAAAGAAGAAAGAAAGGGAGCGTAGAAAAGAAGCAGCGACGCCAACGTTCGGATTACCATTTGAAATTTGAAAAGAATGGGGAGCGTAGAAAAGCAGCAGCAACGCCTAACGTTCGGATTTACAAAGCCACGTGCTTGGCACGTGTCAAATAAACCCCGTGGGCCTTAGGAACGGCCTTTTCGAATAAAAAGATGGCCCGACATTCGACTAAATCTCCTGTAATCAGATATAGATGTTTTCTCGAACAAAAATAAAAATAAATCAGCAAGTAGACACTGGAGCTGAGGCTCTTGGTCGGTGTGATTAATAGTAAATCTAAATAGCTAACAATATTTTTATTCAAATTTGAGCTTAGTAGCTTTGGATCCTAGAAAATTGTTGAATCAGCAGTTACAAATAACTAAAAGAGATTTACGCTTTAGCCAACATAGAAAAAGAGTCCAAGAGAGCACAAGCAGTTTGGCAATCACGGGCGATGGTGTTACACGTACTTTGGGCAAGCTAGGGAATTTCACCCCGCCTCAAACACCTTGCACCTTTCGGGTAATAGGACCCCCATCCATAAGGCAAGCCAACCAGTAATTTAAATTGGCGAAAACAACTGTCTCAGATAGCCGAGTTCTCCTAGTTGGAGGTGTAGCATTTTCTTCCCGCCTCTAGGGAATATAGAAGGTGATAGACTTGCTTTTGTCCGCCTAGGAATTAGCCGAGTGGCCTGCTAAAGACCTGCTCAGGTCTAGCGAGAGATTTACACTTTAGCCAACATAGCAAAAAAGCCTGAGAGAGCATAAGCAATTTGGCAGTTGGGCAATTTAATGCTCCTTGGGCATCAAAGAACTTGGCACAATTTGACGCAAGTGGAAGGGGAAGATGGCTATTATTGGGGTAGTGGAAAAGCCCCAAATTACTGTCAAAGAAAAAGAACACCTCTGTATCTTCTTTTACAGGGATGAAATAAAAATTTACATCCTAGAACTTGCAACAAAAATTTATGTCTGTAGCTCTTCATCATCCATAGTAAAACTCACAGTGCCTGACTATGAAATTTCTCCATTGCCTGCCTCCAACTTGGCAATATCTCTAGCGAAAACATAACTGTGAACCCAAAATTAAGTATATATCACCAACAACAATTTGAAGTTCCATAGATATCATAATTAAGCTACCGGTTACCCTCTGAAGGCCAGAGGTTGGGTCCAAAATGAGGCTTCCACACATCAAAATCATCCTTTGGAACTTCCGCTCCAATGTAGTATCCCTCCTTATTATCTCCTATAAAACGTCAATGGAATCGTTACTTGATCTTTAGAAAACGATAACCATGATACTCAACAGATCTTTAGAAAACAAAGATTTAGCTGGCAGATACCTTAAATGCCCATAGAATGACACGCACTTAGCCAAGTGCCTGCGCAATTTATCATATACATCAGGCAAGGCATCACACTCAAAATACGCGGGCAAATATCTCCACGTCGTCGGGACGTTGAGTTCACGTCGGCACTAATCGTATTGGAAAATGCAAGCACTACCAGTCTCCTCGCTTTGAGACTTTTGCGAATTCACGTCTCTTTTGGTGGGGCCCACGCAGGGGTCAAGAAGCTTCCACGTCGGCACGTTGACTTCCTCAGTACGAGGACCGTCGGATCTTATTTTCTAGGAGTTGCAAGATCGCAACGGCTTCCGGCCTCCAACTTGTGAGCCGGAATGCACCCGCTGGCTAAACTACATTCTCCGTTCCAAGGCCTTCTTCGATACCGTTATCGTGAAAATGATGATAGATACCTTCTCTTTAGACACGATTTTTCTCCTTTGGTTTTTCTTATTTTGTCTTTTTAGCCATTTTTCTAGGCTTTTAATTTAGGACATATGTACTTTACTCAAGATTCAATATTTCTTTTCCTAAAATGACATTATCTACCTTCTCTTTTGACTCACGAGCAATCACTAAAGAGAAACACCGATGGCAATCCTTCCATTTTCACCCGAATCCAAATTCATCTTCAATCCTAATTGGGTATGTTGTGAGTTTCAACAATTCATGGAGCTAGGTATAGTGATCTCTTAGATGAAAATTAGATCATCTTTATTTATCGGCTTGATTTTAATAATTACATTGCAATCTTTTACAATTTGTATTGTTGAAGTTCTTATTTACATTAGAGCTTTCTAGCCGGACTCTTTTATAAAGATTCATTTTTGAAAGCTACAGTTAATATTCCAATGTTTTCCGCTATTTTATTAATTTTTTTAAATACATATATATGCTTATTAGAGATTTTTTCATCTTTTGATGCATATTGATATTTATATACTTATATATGTTGAAGCAACAACTTTGTGTCCCTCTTCGTCAATATTCGACTGGCTTTGATTCTCTTGGGGAGAAAAAAAAGGCATGTGATACACCGAGCCAATTTCTTAAAGTTTCATATATCAATTAACGAAATGGATTATTTACAGGGAAGATATTGAACAATGAGAAAATGCTCAGTATAAAATTTCTTATATTTGGCACATATTACTTCATTTAGATGGATATGCTCCATGATGTAATTTCTCTCTCTTGCTCAACTTATGGGATTGATGGGGCATATATACATACTATGTATGTATTACATAGACACAAAACAAAGGAGTATCCAGCCAACCAGCCATTTTTGGAAATTGAGATGGACTCTAAATGTACAAAACCCTCTAAAGAAATAGATGGACCTAACATATATCATGCAACAGATATGAATTGATTAAGAGAGAAATTTTTAACTGATTGATGTACCGTTTTCTAGTTATAATATGGATTCGACAAGAAGACAAAAATATCGGTCATTTTGGAAACTATACTCTATATGGAAGGGACATCATCTCAGCTCTATCATCTTTTTCTCATATACGGCTTTTTTTCCTTTGATAAATCATCATTAACAGTTCCCAACCAGATAGTAAGGGTAATTCAATGTTGATCTCTTTTTAAGAAAATACCTCCAGATAATTCTGCAATATTTCATTTTCTTACTATCAATCAAAGGAAATACAAAAATCATGCTGAATATACCTTGCACCTTGTAGCTTCAAAATATGATGACTGTATATTTTGCACAATGCGATGTTGAAAAACATAATCATTTTGGTAGACTAATTTTTTTGGACATCTTCATGATCATGTTAGACTTTAAGATTTGAACTGTAGATTTTTAATAGAGAAAATACTATATACCATCCTCTCCTTTTTACTTCATTGCTACTTTCCCTCTTTTGTTTCTGAAAATGCCATTTTGTATCTTAGATAAAACCTCGTGGATAAAGGGACCAAATTGCCCTCCAAGCACATCCTAACTCTCAAATCCAACCACTCTTAGTACCTATACGCTCACTAAGCCTAATCCATTCATGGACCCCATGTTTAGCGATTGTGCTTATGTTTGAGCACTACATGTGATTACTTCATCGGTTCCATTTGGATCAAACCTCCGAAAGTAATACTCTTGAGTATCCAGACAAGGCTGTGACCATTTTAGAAGCCCGTGTATATTTATAAATCATTCAAGAAAACCTCATGTATTTGACGTGCAATTTAGAGATATTGCATGTCCTAAGAAAGAAATTTAGGTTAGGCCAATCTTCCAGTAGAATCGGAGCTTGTTAGAAGGACCGAGCACAAGCACTCGTGTGGGCCCTTGTGGCTTATCTTCTTCCTCTTGCTTCATTTCCACCAGTTTTACAATCCACAACCCCCAGCCCTTTATCTTGCGTTTTCAGGGAAAAAAGAGAGTAGAAAAATGAGTTTACTGTGAAAATTCCTTCTTCTCTAGACATATAAATTTTGGTTTACCATATATATGTCTCCCTCATATTATGTTAAGATTTCCGCAGTTAAATAACTAATTAAAAGTTAAATTACAATTAAAAGTTAGTCACGTTAGCGTTGGTCGTACCATATAAGCTGACTAGCATCCACATCAGCAATATTTAGCTAAAATTAGTTAGAATGACTAAATTGACTCTAGATTAAAAGATTTAAAACTGAATTTACATAAATATAATATGTTTAAGACTTTTCTGAAACATTTTCCTAAAATACATTTTGATGTTATATCCTCTTTCGGATAATCAACGGAATAACACTTGTTGTCAAAGCTTTGTCAAGTTGCCTCTACCAAGCATAGACGTGAAGCAAGATGCAGACGCGGCGGGCATACAAGTAAACACTATTCATTACATGTAAGAAAATTATCTAAGGAATCTTTAACGCTACGATGCATACGCTGATGGAGGGTTTTGGAAATATATGGTGTCGACACTTGGCACCTACTAAATTGGGTTAACTACGGTAAAAATTTTATTTTCTTATCTTCTTTACTTTGTTTCTGTCATTCCCTTTTCCTTTTCTTAATAGACATTATTCCTTCTCAAATTGATTTATATTTGACAGAACAATGCCCTTTTGTGCCATAGGCCGCTAGTCAAGTTTTCATTATTTAGAGGAAATGACATGGGTTATTTTTTCGGTAATTTTCTTGTATGCACAACACGCAACTTCGAATTGAGTCTTATCTTTTGTCCAGAAAAATAAATAAATAATTGAATCTTGTCTTTTTTTACTTTCCCATTTCATTTAATTGTTTGGTAGTCTTTATGGGAAGCTTCATAAGATCAAGATTTATGGGATAAGGAATCAATTCTCACGACGCAAGGCAATTGTTACAAGATTCAATAAAAATAAAAATATACTTGATTTAATCAGAGACAGAGGAAACAATATTATAAAAATTTATGAATAAATCTATTGAGGTGATCATTATGACAAAATTTAGTGAGTATCCATAAAATCTTTGACATGAAATGATAGTTGATCCAGAGTGCAAGTTTTCAATGTTGACTAGTTATATTGTTATAGATGAGTGATCCAATTTGACAATGTCATTACTCTACATTCTGGCAAAGCTCTTTGAGATCATCGTGTGGTGACTGCTCATTGGTCCTAGAATATATTATTCAAAATTTGAGTGAACACAAAATAATTCATATCCTATATATTCGTACAACAACCAAAGAGGGAATCCCATAGATGTCGACACATGAATTTTCCTAGCAGTCTAAGTTTAGAAAATTCAAGATTCAACATTTCCAATTGAGGTAAGTCTAGTTTCTTGACCAAAAGATTAGCTAGGTGTCCTTGGTATTTTAATTACATGTGGATGTCAATTTAGCATAGGTGTGCAGAATTAGGCCTTTAGATTTCAAATTTAAAAAATAAAAAAGAGAAAGAAAGAAAAAATTATTTTATTTCGTTAGCTTTTAATTGTGTTTTAGACGTTTGATTTGAAGATTATAAATTTTAAAAGACCTTGGATCCAATTAAGGAAAATCTGACTTACAAGTTGACTAATTATTTAGAGCATAATATTTGACATCGAAGAATTGAATTTATATAGACTCACACCTTTAAGGTGGCACCACTTGGCACGACCATACAAAATCCTAGATGAAGCTAGGTTATTTTATTTTGGAAGAGCTAACAAATCCGGCTAGGGCTGTGCAAGAAGGAGAGCAAAATTCCCACCTGAAAATTAGAAACGTGCAAAAGAATGGGAAATTGCCCATATCATCCAAAATTGGACCAGACCACCCAAGAATCGATGGTTCCTAAGGGAACCAGCCCAGCTCCTAGTTCCACTTTATCAAAATCGGTTGGTATCAATCCGAGTTCCTGATTTTAGGTGTGAATCGTCCATTAGCCCATCCAAACTAGACCAGTAAATGGAACTGGGAACCGGACCTTCTCTCTAAGAGACTCACACACTTCTCCTTTGTCACACCGGACCAGCCGCTTCTGACGACTTCCGGCCGGCATCTTCCATCCCGCGATCCCCAAGTCTAAAATTTTGACTTGTCTAAAGGGGCCTTCTCTGATCTCTTGGACGGAGGTTGGCGACTGCAAGGGGGGGCTCCCCTGCATTCAGTCTCCTACACGCCACCACCTCACTCTGCCACCGTCGCCTACCACTACTCTCCTCCTCCTTCCAGCTTCACCTCCTCACCCGCAGACCAGACCCCACCGCGCCATACCTCCAGTTGTCGGTCGATAGGGTTCTCGGCCACAAAACAGGACCCGGTTCTGGCCAGCGCTGAAAGCTTTCCCCGTTATTATACCGCGCGCTTGAAACCTCCGTTCGCCCCGAGTTTTCTTGACCCAGCTCACCTCTCCCCAAAGACGCCGTTGTCAATGTTTGCCCTCAGCGGCGACGATTCTCCGGAACTTGTTCGTGATAGCTCGAGTAACAATTTCGTCCAAAACTCTTCCCTGCCAAGGTAAATCTCGAAGCACTATGCGTTGCTTGTTCATAGAATAAGATTTGGGCTGAACATCGATACAAATATGTGCTTGAAAAGGGATTATGATTGAAGTCATTTTGCGTTTACATGAGTCAAGCCCTCTCTCTGTTAGGTTCTGGACTGAAATATGGCTTCAATTTCTCAGATAGAATCGTTTTCCCGGAATGCCCGCCACTTGTTTGACAAAATGCATAACTCAAATCTGTTTTTTTAGCTTGCGTCGTCATTGATTGTTTGAAATGCAGACTTGTTATGTATTTTAGCCAATTGGTGCATCAGTCGATTCGTCCCTCCGGAACGAGAACAATTTTCTCTGCTTTTGTATTTGTCCTACGTGGCTTAGCGGCGATTGGCGTTGGTTCGCATCGAGAAATACGATTTGATCGCTGAGATGAAGGACGATGTTCCGAGGATGATGATGGGCAGTGCTCGTAGAAGGAGACCGCAAGAGGTGTGCTCGATTTCAATCCAAGACGCGTGAGAACATGTTGACCCGTTATTTGGACCGGGCCATCAAGCCCAGTTCGAGTCCTCGTATCCATGGTTTAGCTTTATGAGAACAGCAGCCCATATGTGGATTAGGCCCAAGGGTCCAGTCCGCATCCTTCCATCTAACCTAAATCCATGCAGTTCAGGCCAGTCCATATTCGGACTGGGCCCAACGGCCCAGCTCGAGTCCCTATTTTCGGATTAAAAGTTTAGGAAAAAATTAATAATATTTGTAAATAAATTTCCCCCCAGAGCTCGTGAGAGTTATAGATATCTAAGAAGTGTGAGGTAATGGCTGGTAGCTGAAAGACCCCCAGAGCTCGTGAGAGCCATAGAAGACTTCATTACATGAGCCATTCATAAGATATTGGGATTTCAGAGGGAGAGAATCATCAAAAGGATTGGACTCCGGGGAATAGTAGGGACCAAAAAATCTACAATAGTGCAGAATTTGATAAAGAGTTTAAAAAAATGTTTGATATTGTCATTTAGGTATAGATGTTGAAGGCTTGGAAACTTGAGAAGGTGTAAGATAAAATCACACAACCTCTGGAGCTAAAAGTGAAGAGTTAATGCCATTGAAACTGATTGTCTTATATCGAATGAATAAAGAGGCGTGAGGTTGTTACTTCTCCTTAATCAAGTTTGGGAATTTTATTTATTTATTTACATGAGATAATAGTCCTAATAATGACACGAACAATAATGCGGTATTGACCTGTATATTTCGTGATTAGTGTTATGACATATATGGCAACAAGTTGTCAATATGAGGTGTTTATATGATGCTGGTCCATACAAAATGTTCGATGAAAAGGTCAGTTGAAGTATGGAAATTTCAAATATTATACCAGTAATACAACTCTTGGTTAGAGTGGATACTAGTTTGCCACTGTTGATGGATACGTGGTGGTGAGTACTTTTAGGAAGAAGAACAGCATTCATCTTGAAGAGATGAATTGAGAAGCTATAGAGATGGCCCTATGTCAAAGTCATTGACATGGATGAAGTTCTCGAATTTTTGAAATTCTATTGTAAGGATTTAGAAGGTGGATAAAAGTGTGCTATCTGTATGAAGCATTGTTTCCCGAAAAAGCTATGACAAATTTGAGGATTATTTGATGGAGTGTTGAAGGGCAGAGGTATTTCTCTACAATATTAACAAGTTTCGAGATGCATGTGATAAAGAGCACAATGATTAATTTATGTTTGTTAGAAAGAAGTGAGATGAAGAAACATGTCCAAATGAACAAAGCACTTTGTAATATGGTCCTTAAAATTTCATCATGAGGCTTAGATTATAAATTGTTGGCAAGAGCGTGCAGGGGGCTAAAGAAGGCTGCAAAGGAAGAAGTATATGAATTAAAAAGTCGAATTTCTTCGATGGATGATGGACTTGTGCGATCTATCAGCAACACCAAATTGCAAAAACTTTTCGACTTTACTGCTGCGAGAAATTACAATTTGATTATAATTTCATATATCTTTTTCTTGTTGAAAGACTCCTAGTCTTCAACTTACAATGTAGCGCATCCCTTCCACCTTCTTTTTCTTGCTTGAGTGATCTTTGGAGCTCTACTTGAAATTCTTGCATATAATTAACAGAACTCCTTTTAAACTTCGAGGCATTGGTGCAATAGGTGCTAGGCATTTAACTCGCCGGATGCATCTCTTTACTATTATTGAACTTTCCTTCTTCAGCTACTATGACATGGTAAGCATTTCAGTAGCTATTTGAATATATACACAGATGATTTTGGTGCGTCATTTAGCACCTTTAGATGCGTCGTTGCCTCCAAGTCTCAAGAAAGTTCCTGTTAAATGCGTGCAAGAATTCAAGCATAGTGCCCTAAGACTAGTCAAGCAAGAGAAAAGGTGGTGGAAGGGATGCAATTGCAATGCCATATAAGTTCAAGACTCGAAGCTTTTTCCATAGACAAGAAGAAGCTATGTAGGATCATAATCAAAGTACATTTTTTTTTTTGTAGGATTAAAATCAAAATATTTCTGCAATTTTTTTTTTTGGTGGACTACATGAGTCATTATCCATAAAACAAATTCGACTTGCAGATGCCCATTCTCCTTACTTTAGTAACTTCATTTGCCCCTCGCAAGCTCTTGCCATTGTATTTAGGTCTCCTCATGAAATTTTAAGGGTCATATTTGTTCATTCAAGATACGTAGCTAGATCACGCAATATGAAGATGTCACACTCTTCGATAAACGATATTCCATACAGAAAGCAAACCCCTTTACCCTTCCGATCTAAATTCTCATAATAGAACTTCAGAAACTTGGGCACAACACCGGGTCATCTCTGCAACCTCCTTAATACATGTCTTTACGAGCAAATATTGTCTTTCTTCCTAAAAGTCCTAAAAATACTTGCCACTTTTAAGATCAGTAGTGGCAAACTGGCACACTATCTAAGCATCAGTCATGCTACTTGTAATATATTTGGATTTTTCATACTTCGACCGAGTTTCTTTTCAAACATTTTATATGCATCGAAATGGGATTAAGGCTTCATATTAACTAGCTCATTGGCATTTGTGTCATAGCACAAATGATGGAATCTATTGGTAGATACCACCTTATTGTTCTTGTATCGTTAGGAATAACTATCTCCTGTAGATCAAAAGAATCCAAAAATTCATCAAGGAGAAGTAAGTACTGCAGGTCTCTCACTTCATTTGATATAAGGTTGAGGAGTCTCAACTACCTTGACTCCGCCCTCTACTTTTAGCTTTGGATGTTGCGTGATTGTATATTGCACCTTGCGTGATAGTATATAGCACCTTCTCGACGCTCAAGGCCTTTATCCTTACCCAACTTAAAATATCAAACATTTTCACAATCTTTTTATTTTTATTCAAATTATGCAAGACAGTAGTTTTTCCTGCTCCTACAATTTCCGATCCCTTTGACATATTTCTCTCTGTAAAAACCCAATATTTCTTTGATGGCCCCATGAAGTGAAGGCTTATCCTCACTTCTAGGGGCATCTATGACTCTCATAGGCCACACTCCATTATCAATATTCCTTCTTATAGCAGCGCTTGTAATTCCTCATGCTTCTTAATCATATGCTTGCTGAAATTTGCACATGACCAGAACTGAGCGAATCTCCAAGTATGCTCAATCTGTTATTGTACTTGCTTTCCAATTTGACTTCTTATTCAACCATCTTGACCCTGCAAGTCCAACCCTCGGTTGCCCTCTTCATCTTGTATTTGTTTATATCTACCTCTTTATTATCCCTTCTTGCATAAAGCATTTTTTCTTTTTTGGTCAATTTCTCAAAATTGAAATTTGAAATTATCAGCATGGTCAATTTTTTGATAGGACAAAATGTTACGCCTATCCTTGTATGCTTCAAGTGCTATTGCAGAAGTTGCTTGCTGCTGCTTCAACCATGACTGTCACTAGAACAAAACCAATTTGAAAAAGCAGTCCAAACAAAGAAGAAAATGTACATGTCCGTAAGAAACTGAGGATGGTAATGATATTTACTTAGAAAAAAGAGAAAAAAAAAAAAAAGGCTTGACTTTTCATTTGCCAAGTGAACACACAGGAAATATTAGTAAATAAATAGAAATGAGATTAACTTTTGCAATGATCCAGAGACTTTAATAGAAACGTCTCAACAACAAGAACCTTAAAACTTTTGTATTTGGCTCAATTACTGTCTCCTTGAATCCGATCCATATGTTTCAACCTATGTTTTTTTGAGAAAGATCAGTACCAAAACTAGAACATGATGATTATGTTATGTAATAAAAGCATCAAGCAAGTCAAAGTAATAACAATGGATTCAGAAGAAGATTTATTTAGACCATTGAGAATTTTGAGATGGCAAAAGATGGCAGCTCTTCAAAGCTGCAAAAGTTGCATCTTTTGTAATCACACCACCATTTAATCACATAGCAGAGAAACAATCTTACAATAGAGATTGGATATTTTCAAGAACAAGCTTAGGCAACAGCAAAGATAATAATACAGTCCAATAGGCAACATATTTAAGATTAATAGAGGGTGAAGGAACGTCATGTGTTCTTGATTGTGCTGAGATTTAGATTGGTAAGATGAGAACCACATGTAAGAAGTGGCACACTTTTGTTGCTACTCGAGATCAATGGGTGATCCATTGATGTTGACTTGTAAGACCAAATGGCACCGCTAAATTACATAGATTCCCTCACACCTTAGCATATGAATGTAAATTGGCGAGTTTTAGGATTATTCCTCAATGTGTCAGGCAATATCTACTCTTTACAAAAAATTCTTAGATAAGCCTGATTATGCATGCCCAATTCAAAGATTATGTCGGATGAGTTGGGTCTCAATCTAAAGGTGCATGTGAGTTGGGCTCACATGTAATGAATGCAGGTAATACCTACTCCTTTCCGACACCCTTCTTTTTCTATCAAAATTGGTTTGGTTTGGTTTGGTTTGGTGAGCAGTGGCGGTCACTACTATGTGATTCGTAGATCATGTGTGTGTTGTTTGCTTCTTCCTACGTCCACGGGGAGAGTAGCGACAAATTTTACTATAGAACAAGCGATACAATGAAGATTACACACTCGAGTCACTCAAATACTCTCAGTGTTTCCCAAGCCTCAATTACACCAAATAACTCACATATTGTTTAGCCTCACAATTTCTCATGAAATAATCTCTCAATCTCACAAAGGAATTATACACAAATTCTTTCCACAAGAATTTAATCGGTTACAAACACTTGAATCTTCTTGGTGTAATTGCACAAACAAAATCAATGGAGAAATCTTGTCCCGAGCACTCGATAACGAATTGGCACTTCAAGACCTCTTGCATCAACAACAGCTTAATTCTTCTCCATGCATGGCCATATATATAGTGAACTTAAGAACTCTCCAATTCTTGAAAGTCACTCATACTTGGAGTAGGAAATAATAAATTAAGAAACCCACATCTACTAGGATTAGAAAACAAATCAAACTTTTGCTTTGGGCTCAAACTCGAGACATATTTTCAATAATTTCCACCTTGGCTCGACGTTTGAGCCAAGTGACAATCGCTTCAAAATTCGAACTCTGCCACTTCTCTCCCATAGCCCCAATGGACTCAACCGCTACATATATCTTTCAAGCCCAAATCCTGCTTGAACTTCACTATAATCGAGGATCTCATAAGAACACGGACTCCACATGTACCTTCAACTGCTACACAAGGATTTCTTGACACAATCTTCTTAATCACAGATAAAGCAAAACTATTGTTGCATCCATATATATCAGGAGATCAAATACGTACCTTGTCAATGTCAGCAGTTACAGCAATTGTTGGCTTTACAAACTTCACCTCGTTACATGCACCATCTATGTTGATTACCACATTAGTATCCACTATCTCAGGAGTTTCTGGTTGCAACTCCACCTCAAGCTAAACATATAAGCATTGCTATTACCACTCCTAACCAAAAGTACTAAAGACTTGTCAAACGTAACTTCTCTGCTGATAATAGGCGAATTTAACTCCGGGCATCACAACCGATAACCCTGCTTACCTTGTGCATAGCCTAGGAATATGTACTTTCTTACCCTTCCATCGAGCTTACCATCACTCGCTCGAACATAACACGAGCAACCAAATATTCTAATAATAAAATAATCAGCAACGTTACATGACCACACTTTTTCGGGAGTCCGATGTTTAATTGTAGTCGATGGAGATCTATTAATCAAGTAGCTGGCCGTACTAAGCGCATCTGCTAGAAATCTCCTAGCCATACCAACACTAGAGATAATTTTGTGGCCATCTCTAGTAATGTTCTGCTCAACAATTCCGTAACATGTTGTGGTTCATTAGCAGTAGTTGGTGTTTCACTATGCCTTCCTTTATGCAGAATTCATTTAACAGCTTTGAGCAAAACTCTATACTACTGTCAGTTTGCACCTGCTTGATTGTCTTAGCAATCTCCTTTTCGATCAAAGCTCTCAACTACATAATCCTGATAATAGCATCAAACTTGTACCTAAGTACAAATACCCAAGTCTTCATCGAGTAGTCATCAACAACTGTTAACATATATTTGACACTCTTCCTAGAAGGAAACCGCGACAACCTGCGAACATTCAAGTGAAATAACTCTGTAATTTCCATGGTTTCTTTGACTATCGTACTGAATTGCACTTTCCACCGTTGATCTAAATCACAACACCTACATACATTCAATTCGTTAGCAACATAACCACATAGTAGATTTTTTTCACTTAAAACCTTCAGACTTCTCTCGTCAATATGCCCCAAACGCATATGCCACAATTCGAACTCTCGAATAGATGCATCTAACGTCTCTGAAGCAAAATCAATCATTGTCTCACCTTGAAGCTCATACAAACTATTGTGCTTGATTCCTTTCATTATCACTAAAGCACCTCGAACAACTTTCAGAACTCCACATTCTTAAAAATATCGACACCCAGCCGAATCCAGGGCACTCAAGGAAATTAAGTTTTTCTTCAACTCTGGAATGTACCTCACTCCAGTCAATGTCCTCACAATACCATTATGCATTCTAATTTTAATATCGCCAACACCTACAACATCGCATTCAACGTTGTTCCCCAACTACACTTTACTACCATCCGTGCACTGACAAGTAGTAAACCAGTTTCTATTTGGTGTAGCATGAAAAGAACAATCAGAATCCATAATCCATTCATCAAATGACATCAAATGATGAATAATTAGTGATAGACAAGACATAATCGGCACTATCCGAATTACCAATAGCTATAGCTGCAACATCATCTGCGGTATCAACTAAAATTTCCTTACTCTTCTCATTCTTCAGCTTAAGGCAATTTCTTCGAAGATGCTCCCTCTTGCCACAGTTCTAACAGACAGCACCACCAGTCCTAGACTGGTTGGGTCTGTTCATGTTCATATTACCACGTGTACTAGTTCTTCCTTTGTTTTCACCTACTAAAGCAGTAGATAGGGGTTCACCAAATTCTCTTCTATAAATATTTTCACTTAGAATTAAATCTCGAACCCCATCAAACGTTAAGCTTGTTAACCCAAAGAAATTACTAACAGCAGTAACAGTAGTATTCAAATTATCAGGCAATGGGGATAATAGAATTAAAGCACATACCTCATCTTCAAAGTCAATATCAACTGAACTCAATTGACTAACAATCGCATTGAATTCATTGATATGATCTGCAACTGACGCACCTTCGCTCATCTTCAAGTTAAATAGATGCCGCATCAAATAGACCTTATTGATTGCAGATGGATTCTCATACATATTTGATAGAGCTTTCATCAAACCCACAATGGTAGTCTCCTTCACGATGTTAAACGCAACGTTACGAGCCAACGTCAGCCGAATAACACCCATAGCTCATCTATCCAGCAAATCCCAATCAGCTTTCTTCATCGTCTCTGGCTTCTCGCTCGATAGGGGCACATGCAGTTTCATCTGATAAAGATAATCTCTCAATCTCACAGAGGAATTATACACAAATTCTTACCACAAGAATTTAATCGGCTATAAACACTTGAATCTTCTTGGCGTAATTGCACAGACAAAATCAATGGAGAAATCTTCTCCCAATCACTCGATGATGAATCGGCGCTTGAAGACCTCTTACATCAACAACGGCTTAATTCTTCTCAACGCATGGCCATATATATATATAGTGAACTTGAGGACTCTCTAATTCTTGAAAGTCACTCCTACTTGGAGTAGGAAAGAATAAATTAAGAAACCCACACCTAGGAAACAAATCAAACTTTTGCTTTGGGCTCAAACTCGAGACATATTTTCAACAGGGAACATCAGAAGCAAGCTAGAGTCGATGGGGCAGCAGAGCAACCACAGAATTAGGATGAGAGCAAGTTTTCCATTATAGGTCCTCGATTGTGCTGCTGTCTCAGGTTCCTCGGTTTAAGAATTCGATTTCGACTTCTTTGGCAGTTCCTTGATTCCCTCGAATTTTTCTCACATGTTTGATTTTGGAAGAGAGAAAGAAACAAGCCACGCATTGTTTTTCATTGCGACTTTAACTGATCTAGCATTTGGGTAGACCTGGTTATTACAACATATGTCAAATTCCTTTCATTTGTTTGTTATAACATACCAACTTTTCGTATAAAATATACCCTAATCCAACTCTAATGAAAAAAACTAAGTTGAATTTCAGAGTGGATCATCCTTCTTTGGTATGCTTCCGAAGGCATTAGCGTACTAGGTGAAAATTAGAGTTCCCTCACCCTACCTCCACCATTTCTGTTGAAATGGACTGATTTCTGGGAATGTGAGCTAATCCCAAGGAATCATTTACTCTACTTCATTAAGATTAGCACTCAGCTTTATGAGCTCTTTCCTGACCGGGGCTTTTCTTTCTCACGTCCAAAATCAGGATTATAATGCAAAAGCTCTTTCCAGCTATAGCGATGTGCTCGGTGGCCGCTTGGTAGATGACATCTAAAATTGAACTGAGCAACTTTACCTTCTTCGAGTATATTCATATTTACTAAATTGCAGTGGGAATAATTACTTCTTGCCCTACATTCAGCTTTGATCCAGATAAGAGGCTCAGGTAAATCCATGACTTCCGAAGGTTTCTGCGAAGCTGACGGTTTTTCAATAAAGCTAGCTAAAATACATTTGAATAACGAAAATATACCATATGTCCCATAGAAGGTGTTATTCCGCTTTGCATCCCTGCATCCTACTTTGCATCCCATAATTTTGAATTCTAATAGTTTACTATTTGCATTCTTAGTTGAATACCAGTGCATAGATGGCATATGCAAAGACGGCATTATAAACTTTAAAATGATACGAAGTGCCATTAGGACCATTGAAACCAATTTATCAATTGTGTAGATAAGCTTGCTCTCTCCCTCTCTCTACTTACTCACATTGTCACATACTCAGTCTCTAATTTGAGGAAATTTTTTTCTTTTCACTATTTCTCTCTTCTTCAGATGTTTTAGGTGCCAATAAATTCATATATCTGCTCATTCTCAATAATTGTATGTTAGAGATTAGTCAAGCTGAACATTAGTGTAAGAACCATATAATATGTACATGTCTGTCTCATAAATTTATTTTCCACGCTGACAACTCTGACGCTAGGCCCATGGGAAGACACGTGTCGCATTCCGGAGCAGCCTCCCATTTGCCATGCTGGCAAACGAGCTGCAACCAATATTTTTTCCTTCTGGTGGGCCCACGTCAGGGGTCAAAAGAAGCTTCCACGTTGGCACATTGACTTCCTCCGTACAAGGTGGGGGGGACCATCGGATCTTCTTTTCTAGGAGTTGCAAGATCGCAACGGCTGCCAGCCTTCAACGTCTAAGCCGGAATGCAAGATTGAGTTAGTAAAATTTGGAAGGGAAGTAAAATTATACTCTAATTCGGGATACAAAGTCAAATGTCGGAAAAGGGGAGTTGTACTAAAATAGGATCAGAGGTTTGGATATTTGTCTTCTTTATACATGACAACTGGCGATGAATATCCCACTAAACCGGATTTTGAGATTGAAAGTGGAGCTATTCCAGTGGATTGAACAATTCCTAGGGGATGATGTTAATCAGTTGAATAAGAGGGAGGGAAGGCAATGAGTAACACACAAGCAGAGAGCATGAAGTAGAGTAGAGAATGGAAGAGAGAGCACATCCAGACGAGTTGCTCGCTGCCTTCCCGATGCCTTCTCAACACCATGGCCACGGCAGCACAGCAACACTAACAGGCTAGGAGCTAGGGTTGCAACACCTTACTTCGCCACGATTGCACCAAGCCCCATCACAGGCACGGCATCTCTGGCACTGCCCGGCCACCTGATAGCGTGATGGAACTCCGGCTAGGCTACATGTCATTGCGTAATGGAAGAATGCCCAGCAACCTTAGTGTGGGACAAACTCCCTGACTCAAGCCTCCCGCCGCCAGCGTCCCCCTCGGCAATCCCCCATTCCGATTCAGCAGCAACGAATGGCTACACCCAGTGTACCCCCACTGCAATCCCACGGCAATTCCCCATTCCAATTCGGCAACAGCAATCCCCCTTTCAAATGAAATTGAGAAGTCGCAAAACATGGCCTCCGCTATGGGTACCGAGATGCAAGGAATTGAGAAGAATCAGAAGTCTCACTAGCGTACCATGGAGGCCTAAGCCCCCCTTGGCGGGGCATCGGAGGAATCCAAGGGAAAAATATCAGGCTCACTTGTGATGAAGTTTAAATATCCTCTTGCATATGAAATATTTATTACATGCACAACAATATCATTCTTTGTGTTGCTGATAGTTATCATGATACTCATCAGTAGTAATCGCTAAAATATAAATTTTTCGATTAAATTACCTAAATAAGCATTCGGATATCAATGATATTCATGGTTATTAGCTATGCAATGCCCATATTAGTTTTAAACTTGGATGACACTATTAGAAAAGAACAGAACTCGTGAATTGCATATGAATTTGCTGCAATATTGGTTATACTATGGATTTTATTTATATGTATTCTTACAGTAGGTCAAATCAGAGGTTAAATTATATTGCCATCTATGTGAATCTGTACTGTCCAATACGGGCCTAAGAATACATATCGGACAATACAAACTCACAGAAATGGCAACATAATTTAACCTTTGTTTTGACCCATCATATGAATACTTATAAAAAAATCCACAATACAATCAATATCGCAGCAAATTCATATGCAAGTTCATGAGTTCCCATCTTTTGAGTATCATCCAGGTTTAAAACTGAAACTGGAATTGCATAGCTAATAACCGCAAATATAACTAATATCCCAACGCCTTTTTAGGTACTTTTTGTGAAAATTTTATATTTCAGCGATTGGCCACTGACAAGGATCATAATGACTGTCAGTGGCACAATGAATGATATTTTGTGTATGAAATAAATATTTCATATGCAACAAAATGTTATGAAGTGAAATATTTAAACTTCATACGAGTGAGCTTGGTATTTTTCCCTCGGACTCTACCAGGGGAAGGGCTCACACCTCTTTGGTATGCTATCGAGACTTTTGAATTTTCTCAATTCAGTAGAAGAATATTAAGAATGTGAAAACTTTTATCCATCGCTTATTTTGGTACAATTTTTTTTTTCGCCCACTTGAGTACTATAAGTTTGAAAAAAAACATTCACTCGAGTGCCACTTTCAATTTGGCTGCCGGTTAACAATATTTTAATATTTTTATTATTTTTTAGAATTTTTTTAAAAAAATTTGCATTTTTTTTTCTTATTTTTTTTTTAGGGATGGGGAGGGTCATCGGTGACCCTCACCAATCACAGAACCCTCACCTAGATTGGGTGGGGTCTGCTTCACCCTCGACCACGAAAGCTCTGGGTGAGGCCGTTGAAGCTTCATTGGCCATTGGCGAAGGTCATCGTGGCCTCACTCACGGCGGGCAAGGGTCTCGCGGCCTTGCCAAGGCCTTTACGGTCAAATCTAGGCGAGGGCTGCTTTGTCAACCGTTGGCAAGGCTGCCTTGCCAATGGCTAGTGAGGTTGCAATGTCCCTCACCGGCTCTAGGTGGCCCTCGTGACCCCCTACCCAGAGTCGGCGAGGGCCGTTGTGGTTTTCACCAGCGATCGGCAAGGACCTAACAACCTCACCTATGGTGCCCACGGCAAGGGCGAGGTGGTCCTTACTCAGATTTGGCCCTAAAGGCCCTAGGCAAGATCGTGAGACCCTCGATGACCACAGGCAAGGCCGTGATGTTCTTCGCTAGTGGCTGGCGAAGCTCCGACGGCCTCGCCTTAGGCTTTTGGAGGCGAGGATCACCAGTGACCTTTACCGGCCCTAGAAAAAAAAAGTACAAAAAAGTACAAAAAAATTCAAAAAATTCAAAAAAATATTTTTAAATATTAAAACATTGTCCAATTGTAGCCACGTCAACTTTTCCAGTAGCTAAATCGAAAGTGGCACTCAAGTAAGCGAAAAAAAGATTTTAACACCAAAGTGAGCGCCATACGAAAGTTTTGGCACTCCTAATGTCCCAACCCCTCTTAATTCCCTACAATTCAATACCCATAATAGAGGCCATGTTTCGCAAGATTGGCTATGTAAGGGTTAACAAATAGAATAACATTTTACAAGATTGATAATCATATAAAGAAGCAGATATTTTAGCCATTTGAATCAGTCTCAAGCTTCCTTCTTACAAACAAGTGCCTCATAACCACACACTTGGTTCAATTAAAGTTCTTGAGCAAACTGCTTTGAGAAAACAAAGCCAAGTAACTTTTTTCACTCATATACCTAAGTATTTTACTACGAGTTCTCATCAATCAACAAGAAACCGGGTATGCATTAGTGAGGGTCTCATTTTTCATAGTTTGAGTTGGAGGTGCAGATTTTACACAAATGGAAGTACGTTTATTTTCCATCATTTAAGTTAGACTTTCTATTGCTTGACATCAAAATATTTTCCAATAGGAAGGCTGTAGAGAACTTAACCATATGATTTTTCTTCCCTTCTATTAGAAACTTGTTCTAACAATGAAATTAGATTAGAAAGCTCTACCGATCGTTTAGCCACTAGAGACATTATACAGTTTGTTCCAATGTGAGAAGTTCATCATAAATTGATTTTCTCATATTTTTTTTGTTCCAACAAATCCATTAATTTTAATTAATTGAGATAGATGTTCATGTTAGACAAAAAAATTGGTAAATCAAGCCAAGAGAAGTTGTAAAACTAGGCCAAGAGAAGTTGTAAAACTAGTATTCATGGTAAAGTTGTCATGGTATAGTTGGAGGGTGTTAGTATCGAACTCGATCTTGAATTTGTAGTTTCCTTGATTTACATTGGCTAATTCATTTGTTTACTCATCTTGTGTTTACCGTATATCGGCAAATAATCTTAAAAGCCTATTAATATACATCATTTTGTTTCAATTGATTAAATTGGGATTAGAGAGGGCAGTGTATCTAAAAGTTCTATTTTCCTACTTCTTTGTTTTAACTTTTTTCCTTTGGTGATTATAGGAAAGGTTTAGCAATCAAGTGTAACTTTATCAAAATAGTCTAGAAGTCTCGATAATAACTTACACAAAATTAAACTATTCATGACAAGTGGGAGTATATCAGTGGTTCATTTTTGAAGGAGCTTCCTCGACAATTCCTGACCTAAATGTGGGCTCTAGATATAAAACCACGCATTCATACCCCACTTTGAGGGGCTCTTGGCGAAGTGCCATTCGCGCCGAAGTTGCTTGAATGCCACAAAGATAAACAAAGAAAGGTTATTTTCATGCTTGATTTGTGTACAACTGCTATTGAAGGGTTTACAAATTCTGTAAAGAGCTTTCTATAAAAAAGCTAAAACTAGGAAGGGTGGAAACGGTCTGATTTGCCCAAATGTTGTTCATGTAAATTGCTAATCATATTGCAAGAATGTGAACCATCATTGACAATTTCGTGGCATATAGCTTCATGGTTGTTCTTGAGAAAGAAAATATGGAACTTCCACCCTTTGTGTATTCATCGTCACCCTAAGATTGGGCCAGAGCTAAGAAAATTACATTTGTGTTATGACCTTTCTATGATATTTTTACTCTCTTCTCTGGAGTTAAATACTCTTGTGGCAAATTTATATCTCTATTAAGGATGGCACATCTAATTTCCTTTGATAAAGGAGAGGAATAGTGAGGACATAGCTATTAATTCTATGCCATGGTAATGTGGAAGAAGCTTGAAAAATATTAGAAGGGTTATTGTGTTGTTTTGTCTATATTAGATTCTTGCTATTAGCTACACTTTGTTAGAGCTTTGCTATTCGAAGTTGGATGTGGATCATCATGTGAAATTTGAATGGAGCATTCAATAAAGTCTCTATATGCTTTTTTATGAATATGTGACCTCTTTGTCGAGAGATGATTGCTTTATATCTTCGACCAATCAAGCATTTCAATTGTGGACATCTTTGAGAACATTGGGGACAATCTTGGTGAGTATGATGCATTTAAGAGTGAATACTATGGCTCACAATCAACAATGTTACAATTGGATTCATATTTGAAGGGAAATAGGCTTGATATAATTAAAAAAAAAGAAAAGAAAACCTGCATTTCAATGTCCTTATTATGACACGAGAGTTGGCCTTTAGCATTGAAGGACGCATTTTAAATTAAAATCACAAGTCACTTTCCCCTACAATTTTGCACTAGATATTAGTGATTTGGAGTTTCACCCGAGGAAGATTTAGAAGACAAGTCTCTCATTTATAGATTTTTCATGTTGTTTGTTTTATTTATAAATTTTTATATTTTTTAATTTGATGTGAATACACATGAAGAGCTTAAGATTGGTTAAATGATTACGCATTAGTTTTCCTACATTTGGTTAAACATTAATGTGTTCTAATAATTTGAGTTCGGTAAGTGTCGGGCCGGATTATGTATAGATCTTCAAATTTACATTATATGAAAATGTGCCAAAATAGTTTAAATAATATGAATCAAAACATTTTCACTCTGATCTAGACTTGATCCAACATACCCATTTGACGACCCTAGAAAAGGGGTATGGATATTCAATTTCTCTACAGTCAATAGTGTCAATATCAAGAATATGCACTCTTCTAAGCACAAAGACCTCTAGACCCAATCCTAAAAAGACCAAATTTCAATCATTATTCCACTGACAACGCTCCTGCCTTGCATCATTCCATCTTCAGTTATATAACTGGCCTCCCAATCCAATGCATGAAAAAAGAACAATTCCAACTTTGTCCAGCACATTTTATCCTTCAACAACTTTCGTCACAGAGGCCTCCTTTACATCACCCTATCTTTGGCTAACGGGAGAGACGTCCCTTAGCCACCGCAAAAAGCCTTATTCATGTATCGACTTTCGACTTTCCTTGAAATTAAAGCCATGGATGGGGCTAAGGCAACCGTATCTAATTTTATATCTAAAACTCCCAAGAGATGGTAAAAAACAGTAACGATGGATTTCTATTTCCCACCAAACTTCCATCCCTCCCCTCTTTAAGTACTTTGGAAACAAATAATGCAATTAGTGAGCCAATAGGATCACTTATTCAATTTTGCCTTGATTCTGATCAATTATGCTTCCCTTTTTGCAATATTAACCAATATCTAATATGGTATGACTATGGATTTAATTTCCTTCCTATTAAAATAACTTCATATTTTTCTTTTGCTTCTCTAGTAAAAATCCTTAAGTCCAGGAGGTGACCAAAATATGGCATCCGTAGTTTATATGAATCTAGTGAAAGACGTTTGCAAATGAAAGTCATATTATGATAGAAAGCTAATTCCTCTACTTATTCTTACCGGTTGCCCATCATTCTGAAAACAGCATCACTGACCGACCTCAAGCCCCTCGTCTTGCTTTCATGCAAGGCCAGGACCATTATACATGTTCTTAATTAGCAGTGTGCATGATTTACCAGGATAGAAGTGAACTCCACTGCATCGCTGACCGACAAGCTCCAGTCGTTAGATGGAAAGGACAATGAGCTTTATCCTGCCATGAGCAGAAATTAAACATTAAAAAAGGGTCAACAAATCAGTCCAGAAAAAAGATAATTAGACATGTGACTTCCTGCTTCGACTGTGCGTTCCAATATTATCTATGCAGGAGCTATTCGACTGCCCCCGAAGCCTTGTGAAATTTTGGGGCGACGTCGGGCTAAGGAAGGAAGGAGCTTCACCACCGCATCGCTCCACTCAGAGGCGCACTGCAACACCTCTGATCTCCAGCGGCGCCGATCACCTCCCTCTCTCTCTGTCGTCAGCGAGCTCGAGAGATGCTGGCGAGCCGATACTGGGGTGACGTCGATTCCGGTGCAGGGCTGCTCCATGCCCGCCACTTTCTCTGCGGAACCGCCTCCAGGAGCAGATCTCCAGGCACTCCTTCGACACCACTCTCTACCGGGCATATCCTTCTTCTTCCTCCTTCGAGATCCGACTCTGAGACCGTGCTCTCCCCTCGCTCCCCTCCCCGTCCGATCTTTGTTAACATCCTTCGAAATGATGATTCCTCCTGCTTCTGCAGTTCAATATACCCAATCTCCACGTGGGAACAGCGAAGATTTCCTAAAGGTGATTCCTCTTTTTCGTCATTACGCGGTTCCTCGCAAGGCTCCTGGCGAGGGAGTCGCCCATTGCGGACTTCACAAAACCGACTGACGATGAGTGCATCGCTGGAGGTGGTGCGGATGATGAAGCACCTAAAGATTTCCTGAAGATTTCTCTGTTGACTCGGTTATAGGAGAGAGAGAGAGAGAGAGAGAGAGAAAATCAGAGAGAGAGAAGGCGCGATTCTACTGGGGAATGGTAGAGGAGCGCGCCGCGTGTACGTGTGAGTGCACGTATTCAGATTTTTGAGGAACTGTTTTTTATTCTCGTGATTGTATTCAGATTTTGTCTTTTGCATTGTCGACTTCTGGTTCTTCTTTTCGTTTCAAGTACTTTTTTTCTTCCAGCGTTTCACTTTTCCTAAAAAAATTAAAATTAAAAAAAACAAAAGAGTTAGGTTTATAGATAATGACAAAACAAATGCCCATAATTGTATACTTTTGAAAACTTTAGCAATCGATTTGTGATAACTGCAAAATTTGAAAAAATAAATGTTAGAAGTAAAAGGGCTCCGAACAAACCCAAGATTTTGAAAAAAAAAGAGAGGGGGAAATTCCAATAGAATGAGTGTTAAATCATGTTTCGAATTTGAGCTTGTGTACAAAATTGGATTTAAATTGGATAATGTAAATCGGGATTATTAACTAAATCCTTTTTTAAAATTGTTATTGGGGCATTATCAACAATGAGAGACCATGGAGCAATGTTAGTTGGCATTTGCAATTATTTCTCATAATAATTTTATCATAAACTAGTTTAAAATGTTAATAAAGAACTGTAAAAGTTTAAGTTCTTTAGAAGTTCTAGTCTAGAAATTATAATTGGGAGTTATGTCTGACTTAACAATTATGATGGACTTTCTAGTTTACCAGATAGCTTAACTATAGATTTCATGGACCGGTACAAGGAACTGGCTTAGGATTAGCACGTAATCGAATGTTTTTGCCCTTTGGCCGTGAAGGAAGCATGGACTCCTAACGATTGTCTCTGTCCATGAATCTCTACAAAGCTTTTGAGAATTAGAGATAAATAATATAAAAAAATATTCCGCAGTTTGAAAGCGCCATGTCGCTAACTATCATGTTTAATAGATTCACTAACAATCTAATACTAATCTCAAATTCAAAATAAAAACGCTTAAGCCACTTTTCTATCTCTCTTCCTCCTTCATCCAGCAACCGCCCTGCCCCAAGCTCCATGCTTGTCTTGGCTATCTCCACCAGCGAAGTCATTGATGCGGCGCCTAGGCTGACCACCGCCTCCATCATCTTCATTGCCGCCTTCGTCTCCATCGCTTTCGTCGTCAACTCCAACCATGCACACATCGTGCACATTCCAAACCCAGAAGGAGGGGACAATCATCTCAGCTGTATCATCTTTGATAAATCGTCATTAAGAGTTCTCAATCAAATAGTAAGTGTAAGTCAATATTAATAACTTTCTAAGAAAAAACCTCTAGATAATTCTGCTATATTTCATTTTCTTACTCTTAATCAAAGGAAATACAAAATCATGCTAAATATATCTTTATAGATATATTTGTACCTTTAAGCTTAAAATACGATAACTGTATATTTTGCATGATGCGATATTTAAATACATAGTCGTTTTGGCTGTCTAATATTTTTGGACTTTTCTTTGATTGTGTTAGACTTCTATAGATTTTTAATTAAGAAAATACTATGTACCATCATCCCCTTTACTTCATTGCCACTTTCCCTCTTTTGTTTATGAAAATGCCATTTTGTATCCGACATAAAACCTC
>MU090390.1:0-30545 GCA_014858505.1 Corymbia citriodora subsp. variegata | reverse complement strand
TTTTGTACAGGTCGAAGGATATTCTTAATCTGTACACAAAGCATAGTGTCAGAGACCAGGTAGGAAACTTTCACTCGATTTAGAGATTGCTCTTTCTAATTTGCCTCCCAATAAGCTCCAAATTGCCTTCACTTATTTTTATATAAATCTAAAGATATGATGAAATTGGTGTGGATGGACTGCTTGGTCAGGTTCTAAGGGAGGTTCGAAAGCAAGTGGATCTCTATGCCAGTAAAGGTGAGACGATCAGCATTACAGTGGCCGGCCACAGCCTGGGCGCCGGTTTGGCAACGATCAGCGCGCTGGACATTGTGACCAACGGCTACAACGTGCCCACCGAGCAGCCCGAGAAAGCCTGCCTGGTGACTGCGTTCCCCTTCGCCAGCCCCAAGGTCGGGGATGAGAACTTCGAGGCGAAGTTCTCGTCATATAAGAAGCTCCACGCCCTTCGCGTGACCAACGCCGTTGATATCATTCCCTTCCTTCCTCCAGTCAGATATTACCATGTCGGAGAACAGCTGCTGGTCGACTCACGCAAGTCTGGGTACCTAAAGCCTGTCACCACGGGTCTGGGTAGTGCTATGGAAATTGGGCATCAGTTAGAGACGTACCTGCATTTAATCGCGGGCACACAAGGGATCGACGGGAATTTCGATCTCGGTAACCGTCGCTCGATTGCGCTGGCGAACAAGGGAATGGATGCTCTGAAAGATGACTGCAAAATTCCTACGTATTGGTGGGTAGCAAAGAACAAGAACATGGTCCAGAATGGGAACGATGGAAGCTGGAGCTTGGCCGCTCCGTACATCCCGCCTCCTCCATAAGATTGATCAGTACGTCTAGTGCCAAAATTCTCAAGTATCGTGTGATCAGCTATTAACAATAAGGCTGCTTTCTGACAGCAGTACCATAATAATGCAAAAGTGGAGTGGTTTGATTCAGTTGCACTAGTTGTACTAAGTTATGTATGTTGGCCCTAGTGGTCCTAAGTTATGTGTCTGATCTTGTGTGTTTACCTACATGTCAGTGAAATCAATATGGTCTTGAATGAATAATAAAGATTGCTTCACTATTATTTGTTTTCTTACGGTAGTTTTACCGTGTAAATCTTGATTTTGTAATTTGTCCTCTTTTCTTTATTTCTAACCTTCTAAGTTGAAAAATCTCATTTGAGTTCCCAACCAGACAAAATCGAGATTAATTAAGCTCACGATCTTTAAATCATTTTGATTTAACCAAGGTACCATTGTTTAAGAGTGTGATTGAATGTCCGCTATATATATACAAAATGGAAGCTATTGCATCCTTCTTAATTGAGATCAATTAAGTAGTCGCGATATATAAATCTAGTCACTCAAATAAAAAGGACAAATTCATTGTAAACCAGTTCCTTTGAAGGTAGAAGATGGGCATGCACTAGTTCGAATTTCCAAATGATAAAATCATGAAGTGGAATTGCTTAAAAAAGAGAAAAAAAGAAAGGGCGAATGTTTATTGACATTGCTTTGTCATTAGACTTTGGGTGCTTTGCATTAACAACTACTAAACGCTCTTGGGATAATTATTAGAAAAGTCATAAATTTATTATATGGTGGTCAATTTAGTTCTATATCTTCCAATTGTGCCAATTTAATCTTAAACCTTTTAAAGATTTGCAAATTTAGTCCTAAATGTTTCAATGGTACCAATTTAGTCATAAATCTCTTGAAGATTTGCCGATTTAGTTCTAGACCTATTATTTTGATATATGACCGGAATAATGAAAAAGTTTATAACTAAATTGTCAAATTATCAAAAGGTTCAAGACTAAATTGGCACATTTGACAAGCTTTAGACTAAATTGGCAAATTGTCAAAAATTTTAGGATTAAACTAACACAAATACAATTAAGATTTAAAACTAAATTGGAACAATTAAAATGTTTATTATTAAATTGACCTTTGTACAATAGGTCTAGGATTTTTAAGATAATTTTCCCAGACTCTTTACATTTCATCAGTCTCATCACCTTGGCTGTCATCTAACTCCATTGTACGGCCAGTGCAAGCCCTATGAACTTTGTTTTATTCGTAAGAAAAGTGCCTTCATTACAAAAGAAATTTAATCAAAATCATGGATTCTTGACAATAAAGGGATTTGCTACTAGTTTCGCCATTCTAAATACCTAAAATGCATATTCATCTCGGTAAATCTACTTAAGCCATCGACATGATGTAGAAAGTTCAATTTATGATACAGAATAGGAGCTAAAGACAATACCCAAAGTTCACCAAAAGAAAAGTAAATTCACTTTGATTGGCCATGCAAATGCTACGATGAACGAGCCAATCATTAGACGTTACAAACTTCAAAGAGAATCTATTTCCTCATTTACACTTGCTTAAAACGATTTACCGAAAAATAAGTTATATCTAAGCAAGAAAGCAACTTTAAGGGCAGAATAATATTAGAAGTGCTAAAAATTGTGTACAACACTTATTTTTGTGTGAAAAGTTTTTGCAAGCTCATTTAAGTGACAAATCAAAGAAAAAATGATCATTTAAGTGCCGACAGTGAGAATTTCCGCCCAAAAGTAATACATGGCATTTATAATTAAAAAATTTATATGACTTGGCATATTATTTAAAAAATTCAATCCACTTGGCATTTCTACATGGTGTGCTTGGTACTAATAAGTGATCACTTTAAACAATATTTGATACCCAATTGATTATTGTTTACAACTTTTCGAGGACATCGTTTAGGGGTTATATGCTAATTAGGCATGCTGTCAAACCACATTGGACTATGAAATTAACAAAATATGACCACATTGGATTTTTGGCAACTCATATTGGAGTTAGTACTTAAGTGATCATTTTTTTTAAAAAGTGACATTTAAGCGATCTCGAAAAAAAAAACTTTTGATATTAAAGTGAATGCCATGCACAATTTTTTGCACTTCTAGTATTCTCCCCACCCTCTGGTACATTAACATTATTTGTTACCCCAAGCTTAATGCTGGTGCTTGTCCAACGCTTACCATATTCTAAATTATAGTCCTCCCACAATTCATTCACGGACTTCCCAACTAGCTCCTGGCATTGAGGGCCAGCACAAAACCTCGTCGACCAATATTTTTTGAGGCCAACCCTTGTATCCCCACTCGGCGGTTAGCTTAATGGAGTCAGCAATCCTGGTTATGAGGCCCATCGGGGCGTTGCCATTGCCTGTCCACCATTCCCAGACAATGCCGCTGGTGAAGTATAGGATCCCCATGAACTCATCCGTCGGGTTGCTGAGGAATGTTGGAGGTAGTCCGCATCCACGTGGACACGGCTTCTGTTTGTGGTTGTTGAGATGTATCTGTAATATGTTAAAAATTTTCATATCAAAAAATTGATGTAGTGTGAAGTAGTTAATATATCATTGTTAGTCCATAACTCAATGGAACTTTTGAATGAAATTGGGTCTAACAAGATATGTTAATGAACTAAGACTTGGGCTCTCTCTTTGTGATTTCCCGTAATGAATGACTTAAGATTTTAAGTAAAGATGAGTTTGACTAAATATATTGTCAGGCTTGTACTTGGGCTTCTTCTTGGCAATCTCCCTTGGTAAAAGTCTTTAACTTCATTGATATCTAAATTTTGACAACCTAGTCATTCATTTGTTGCAAAGAAAATTAGGGATTAACTTTTAAGTCTTAAACAAAAATATTAAAATTAAATTGCATTGCATATAGTTTTAGATGTATTTATTATAGGAGAAATGCCACAAAAATCCTTAAACTATGTCACTTGTTACGATATTTTATTCTGAACTCTTTTTTGTGACACTCAAAATATCAAATTATGCCAGTTATGACAAATTTAGCCAAAATTTTGTATTACGGTAAAAATCCTAAATTATACTCATTGTAACACATTTATCTCAAACTTTCTTTGTGACACAAAAAATATTAAACTTATACTTGTGTAACATATTTATCCTCAAACTTTTTGACCGAAGAGCATTTTCATATTTTTTCCTTTTTCTAGATTTTTTCCCCTTTTCTTCTCTCTTTGCTCCTCCATGGCTAGTGGAGGGAAGCTGGTGAGGGCCACCCTCGCCAGTGTTGGAGTCGGACGGGGCCCTCACCAACATCAGCCCGGTTGGTGAGTCATATGCCGGCGAGGGTGGGGATCAAGAGGAGGAACCAGAAGATGTTGAGGATGCTGATCAAGTTGTTGCTTAGGTGGAACATCTTCCCCTCGAGAAAAGCAGAGAGACCCAACCGAGAAAAGCACGATCTTGTGGATGTGAGAGAGGTTGGACAGATGATTGAAGAGAGAGGAGATGGAGTATAAATAAGGAAGAGAGATGGTGTAATTCGAAATGGGGACAACAATGGTGCAGAGAAGATTCAAATTCGAGGGTGTGAAAGTGGAGGTTGCGGATAGAAACCGCACGAGCTGTGGAGCCGTGCGAGTACGGGAGCATGTTTGTTCGAAAGTTGCAGCAACGGTCGATGTGTTCAGAGTGGAAACACCCATGAAGGATGACGGGAACTCAGGCTGCCCTCGGCCAACTCTGATGCTGGCCAGCAAGGGTGGCCGTCACTGGCTTCCCTCTTTTGGTTATGGCGGGGGGAAGAGAAAAGAAAAGGAAAAGAAAAAAAAAAGAAAAAAGACAAAAATGCCATTTAATCAAAGAGTTTGGGGGTAAATGTGTCACATGAGTACAAGTTGAGGGTTTTTTATGTCACAAAGGAAAATTTGAGGTAAATGTGTTATGATGGACATAATTTGAGGTTTTTCGTGTTACAAAAAAAATTCAAGGTAAACTTGTCACAAATGGTATAATTTGGGTCTTTAGCATCACAAAAACAAAATTCGGGAAAATTTGTTGCAAGTGATATAGTTTGGGGTTTTTGATGGCATTTTCTCTTTATTATATACTATATAGTTTTATTAACTATTTGAGTATTCTCGCGACCTAAATTTTTTCTAAAATATATAATAGGTTTAGGGGTATTGTTAATTTAGGATCGACGGCCTTAATTAACTCGGGCTCTCCTAAGTCCATACCCCGTGCAACGTTGGGATATTTACAAAATTTTTCAAATAGGTAGTCTTCACTAGTCTATTGAGGTCGACTAGGAACCAAGCGAGACATGGGAGTGTGTCTCACTATTTACGCAACCAGAGAGTTTAGGGTTGGGGACTTGATTACGTTAGTCAAGCGACTTACGCCCTTTCAGTACATAACTTAATCGTGTGTTAATGAGATCTCGGCAATGCATTCGAGGAAACTAAGGTTTGTCCTAACCGTTCTAAAGTAAGGAAATAGTATTCAAAATATCACTACAAAACAAGGTGCAGGAATAACCTAATATCGTAAGCTAGGGAAAACCTATTGTAGAGCCCTAAAGGCTTATTCAATTTTGGTCTTTTTCTTTTCTTTTTTTCAAGGGTTTTCTATTTTTATTTTTTTGCAATTTTTTCTGAATTTTCTGAATTTTTATGAAATTTTTATATTTTTTTAATATTTAATATTTTTTAATATTTTCGAATTTTTTGAAGTTAAAGAAAACAAGCTTTTAAGATTTAAAAGAAAAAATATTTTTTGACTTTCCTGAATTTTATTAATGTTTTTTGGAATTTTCTAATTTTTCTATTTTTTATGGAGTTTTTGGAATAATTTGGATTTTTATTTTTTGTATTTTTCAAATTCCCTTTAAAAAAAAAATTCAAGACTTTTCTGAATTTAAAAAAAAACATTTTTTAATTTAAAAGGATTTTCGAATTTTTTATATTTTAATATATTTTAATATATTTTTTGAATTTCTGAATTTTTTGATTTTTTCTATAATTTTTTAATTAATATTAAAAAAAGTGATTCGGACCGAGTCCGGTGACCCTGCCCTACTAATTCGACTTGGACCCTATCGGTCCGGGCTGGAGCAACGATCAGGCTAGCTGAACGACCGGGCTGGTTCAGCCCAGCCCACTCATTTACCTTGCCTAGTTTCTTGTAGGTGTATTCTTGGAAGGAAATTATCTGACTTGACGAGCAAGTCCTGGAGGATTTACAGTAGTTCCACAATCAACATTGTTGGGATTTCTTTCCTTTGACACCCCCTGCAAGTTGATGGGGGTGGCAGTCATAGTAAGCTTGGCCTGAAGGAGGCAGAACTGAGATCTTGAAAGAGCTTTGGTGAACATGTCTGCTGGTTGGTCCGTCAAAGAAATATACCGAACATGTAATTGACGCTAATGAATTCGCTCATGAACAAAATGATAATCAATCTCAACATGTTGTTGTAAACTAGTATTAACACCTAGAGGGGGGTGAATAGGTGTAGAGGAATTTTATGCGCGAGCAATAACAATCTTTTGCAATCTACAAACTAAAATTAAATAGAGAGAGTAGAGAATATTGCAAACACAGTTTATAAAGGTTCGGCTTTTGACAAGCCTACATCCACTTTCCAAGTGATCAGCCAATAGGCTGGATTTCACTATATGATCAAAAGTGAATACACACTCTTGAGTGTTAGCACTCGGTGATGATGAGTCTCACAGAGTCACTCTTCTTGGTAATTCACTAGGATCACTCAATTACGCACTTTTTCAAACAACTAATGAAGAATTGAATCATCCTTGGAATATATTTATCCTCTTTAGTCTCCTAGGTCTCATCTTATCCTTATATACTCTCCAAGCCACACTCAACCGTTGGCTCTTTCCTTGAGAGTTTCGTCTTCTCTTTCTTGGACAGACTTTATAAGGCAAGTCTTTTTGACCATTGAAGGTAGATTAGATCCCCTTGGATTCTGTTCGCCCATACAATCAGAATCCGGACTTCCATAAGTGTTCCATTCTTCTTTGGAAGTTGTCCGTTGATTGATCCTGCTAATCAGTTTGATACAACAGAATCAATATAAATAAAATAAGTGAAATACTTGACCGTTGGTGATCTTATCCTGTAATTTCATTCTGAGTCTGACAGACTTTTTCCGTCTGGTACGGACAGACTCAGAATCTGCCAGACTGAAGTTGACTCAGAATCTAAATCTGCCAGACTCAAAAGTATACGTTAGTAACCTTTGATTTATTTTGTCATCTTCAAAACATCATAAGGGATTTTCCTAACACATGTTTCGTTCAAGCATGAAAAATAGGATTCCCACTAAGGTAGATAGCTGAAATATTATCACACCATACTACCGGGGACCCTTGAAGGGTGATCCTGAAATTAGAAAGTAAAGCTTGAATCCATATGATCTTAGTAGTGGTGTCAGCAAGACATTTGAATTTTGCCTTGGTACTTGGATGAGCAACCGTTCTCTGAGTGCGAGAACTCCAGGAGATTAAATTAGAAACAAGAAAAATAGCATAACCACCCATAGAGCATCTAGTATCATGGTCACCAGCCCATCCTGCATCAGAAAAAGCATGAAGGGAATCTCGAGATCCTTTGGTGAAGAAGATACCGTGACTAAAGGTGCCAGAGATGAAGGTAAAATACGTTTGACATATTGCCAATGGACTTTTGTAGGGGCATGCATGAACTGACAAGCAGTATTCACAACATAAGCAATGTCTAGTCAAGTAATGGTAAGATATTGTAGTGTGCCCACCGTGCTATGATAGAGTGTAGGATCATGAAACAGGACACCCTGATGAAGAGAAGGAGGATTCGAACTGGTCAGGCATGGTGTAGCTACAGCTCGTGCTTTGTCCATGTTGCCTTTCTTAATAATTTCAGCAGCATTTTCTCTTGATGCAAAAGAAGGCCAAAGGTAGTATGTTTTAATTCAATCCCCAAAAAATAGTGGAGATCACCAAGATCTTTGATAACGAACTTCCGTTGTAGAGATGCAATTAAAGTGGACAATAGTGCCTAAGAAGAGCCTGTAAGGATGATATCATCCACATATATAAGGAGAAATACACTGTATGCTCATGTAAGTAGGACAAATAAGGAAGAATCAGCACGAGAAACATGAAAAACAATAGACAAGAGGAAAGAACTTAGCCTTTGATGCCAAGCTCGTGGTGCTTGCTTTAATCCATAAAGCGACTATTGAAGTTTGCAAACATAGTCTAGGTGATTAGCATCAACAAAACCCAGAGGTTGTTGCATATAAATCTCCTCAGAAAGGTGGCCATGAAGGAATGTGTTCTTAATGTCAAGTTGTCGAAGTGTCCAACCTTGACTGTAGGCAAGTTAAATCACTGTACGGATAGTTACATGCTTCATAACGGGATTGAAAGTTTCATGGAAATCAACTCCTTCCTATTGATTATATCCCTTAGTCATCAATCTCGCTTTGGAACATTCAAATGAGCCATCTGCATGATATTTGATGCGAAACACCTATTTGCATCCAATTGTTTTAACTTGTGATGGACGAGGGACTAGAACCCAAGTTTGATTCTTCATAAGAGCTGTATATTCTTCGACCGTGGCAGTCCTCCATGCAGGATTTGTAGTTGCTTGACTAAATCAAGTTGGAGTCGGTATTAGCTGCACCGCAGAATGAAGAGTGTATGTGTGGTCCTTAGTGAGATAACGTTGGGCCAAAGTACCACCTCGAAGCCGCGTGACCATGGGGTGTGTAGGAGCCATAGGCAGACTAGGAGAAGGCTCTGACCAAGCCGAAGAGTTGATGATCTGATCAGTGGAGCATGCAGTGGAACATGCGAAATTAGGTGAAGCATTTTTTGATGATGGTGCCATAACATGCGGTGTTATTGATTCAGTAGAGGAGTCCTGCGAAATTGAGGTGTAATGATGTTGATTTGAAAAGGCCAATTAGTGGACTAATAGGGATGGAAATGCTACCTGGTTGGGGGTAAAATTCCGAATCTGTTGATAAATCTGGAGATGGGCTAGCATCAACTGATGATGGGGCAGAAATAAAAGGGAATAAGTCTTCATCAAAAATAGCATCAGTGGTAATATAGAACCAATTGTCCTTGAGAGAGTAGCATCAATAACCATGGAAGCCAGGAAGATAACCTAGAAAAATGCAGTAATGAGATCGATGTTGTAGCTTGTTCTTTGCATAAGGTCGAAGATTTGGATAGACAGCGCAACCAAAGACGCGTAGGCATTGAATTGAGGGTTTAACATTGTGGAGAACCTCCCAAGGTGTTTTATGGTTGAGCACTGTCAAAAGTAGCCTATTAATGATATGAATAGCACTTTCGAATGCAAGATCCTAAAAGTGAGCTGGAACTGAGGCATGATGGAGCATTGAAAGTCCCATCTCTACAACATGTCGATGTTTTCTTTCAGCAGTACCATTTTGGTGATGAAGTGTCGGGCAAGAGGTATGGTGGTGGATTCGTCGGTCCTGCAAGAGTTTGCAAAAAGGAGTAAACTGAAACTCCCTTGCATTGCCACATTGAACGGCTTTAACCGTAGTGTTAAGTTGATTTCCACCAAATTTAAAAATGTTGTGAAATGGAAAGAAATTGATCACGGGATTGAAAAAGATATATCCAGGAAAATTGAGAGAAATCATTAGTAAAGCATATATAATAACGATTGTTCAAAAAGAACGTTACAGGAGCTGGTCCCCATATATCAAAATGGACTAGTTGTAAGGGGGCCAAAGACTTTTTTTTGGAGAGTGGATGAACATGACTATGACTCTTGCTAGAGAGACATGCAGGACAAGGAGAAATTTAGTACTCGACTGATTGTGTTGTAGGAGGTGTGGCCTAGACAAAAATGCCATTTGCGGATGGAATCTATCTTATACGCTGGAAAAGCAAGTGGTGACGATGAAGACAAGGCTGAAGACATGGGAGTGGAGTAGAGGCCATGATCAAGATCTCCTCGAAGTATGATCCTCCCCGAATGGCAACACTTCACAAGAAAAGAAGTAGGTGAGAATATGAAGTCACAATTTTTCTCTTCAAAGAATTGATGAACTGATAGAGATTCTTTTTAATGGAAGGAACAACTAAGACATGAGACATAAAAAAATTTGGGGAAATATAGCCACCTTTATGAGTGATGAGTAGGCTAGATCCGTTACCTATAGTGACATAATTATTACCATGATAGGGCTAGACATCCGACAACTGAGAGATATTGTTTATCATGTGATGAGTAGCACCCAAATCTGGATACCATGACTCTGAGGAGAAAACAGACAGTGGAGGAGGAATTTCCGCCAAATTTAGCTGCGGTGATGTGCAGGATTGCTAATGTTGCTGCTGCATATATCTTTCCCTACAAACATTGGCTATGTAGCCAAATTTGTTGCAAATTTGACACCTGTTACCACCATTGCCACGCTTAGAATTGCGAATACTTGAGAATCTGTGGGCATTTTGTGGCCCAATACCACATGTGCTATTCTCATGTACATGCCTAGGGAATTGATGAGAAGTTGATGTATAGAAGACGTCGGTACCAAATTGTGGAGACCGCGTTGAATGTGGAGGAAAAACATCATCAACCTTCCCTATAAATGCAGCCGGACCTTATACTGAGGGTTTCATGAGCTCGAGCCGAGCCTCATGAGATAAAAGCAAACTGTGGAGTGTCTCATGTGTCATGTCTTGGTACTAACATTGAACTGAAATAGAGACTGCAAGATTTTGATATTCTAGACCTAACCCACGAAAAACATGGGTTTGGTATTCTTGAGGAGAGATGACTTCACCAATGGAGGAGAGTTGATCCACAATTGCTGTTGCTTGTTAAGGAAATTTTGTAATCGTTTGGTTACCTTTACGAAGGGTTTGCAACTACATCCGAAGTTGAGCTGCTCAGGCTTAATTTCATGCTACATAGGATGTGGCTATGAATCACCATACGTCCGTTGAAGAGGTGAATGTTGAGAGTTGTCTGACAATTGCGTCAGCTGAGGTATTGAGAATCCATGCTAGGGCCACTTGATCACGTGTTGACCATTCTTCATAGGCAGGATTTGGAATAGCTGTAGTAGTTCCATCTGCACTTGTTTGTGTGATGTGAGATGGAGGACAAGGAGAGGTACCTTCAACAATGGGCAAAAGTTTGTTTGCTCGGAGAAGTGGAAGTAGCCTTGCTTTCCACACAAAATAGTTATCTCCATTAAGCTTTACTCCAATGGTTGGAAGGGTAATGGTGTGGGACTGATTGCCTAGAGTAGGATTGGTAGGGACGCAGCAGATGATTCAGAGACTGCAGCTGGTGGAGGGGCTGTGATTGATGAATCTTCCATGTTGTAGGAAGAAGAAGAAAAAAATTAGGAGGCTATGCTTGCTTTCGCAATGATCAACTTTGATACCATGTTAGAAATGGTAAAAGAGGGCTGAATAGAGGAACAAGAATTTAGGCACAGAATTGCCTTGTATTTCAAGAGAATATTTTATGTACTTATGTTAGCTATACAACACAGAATATATAGGCTGAGCATTAGGTTTACAAGAGACATGATTCTATGGGACACAATCTCTAGAGAATGATCTTCTAGGTGTATTCTTGGAAGGAATTGATCTATCTTGACGAGCAAGTCCTGGAGAATTTGCAGTGTTGGGATTTCTTTCCTTTGACAATGATCTTTTAGGTGCATTCTTGGAAGGAAATGATCTGACTTGACGAGCAAGTCCTGGAGGATTTGCAGTAGTTCCATAATCAACGCTATTGGGATTTCTTTCCTTTGACACAGCCACTCGAAGAAGAAGCCACCTCTTCAACCGCACTCCTTGGCTTTTATTCTTGTTTCTCTCTCTATGGATGATGCTAACTGCCCTCTGATCGTCCTAGCTGAGCGGTCGCATGCGATGTTCTCTGCTATCGCTCATAACGTTTGTCTCGTGTGCCTTGCTCTATCCTTTGGCATTCCTATTTTTTTTGGGGGGGCGGGGGGAAGAGAAGGAGAAGAAGAAAAGAGACTACACTGGGGGAAAGGAAAAGGAGGTTGGGCTTGGGCCTAGGCTAAAAGAAATAAGGGATAAATTTACTAAAAATCCTAAAATTTATCACAAAAGTGCAATTGAGTCATAAAACTTACAAAAAGTATAATCAAATCTTAAAACTTATCAAATAAATGTAATCAAGTCCTAAAATTAGCATCATTAATTTATTGAACAGAAAATGCTAATGTGGCATTTTTAAATTAATTTCTCTCTTAATTGGCTTTTTTATTGTTTTCTTTTTGAAATATTTTTTAAATTAGATTAAAAAATTAAAAAAAGGCTAACATGTTATTTGGAAAAGGAAAATTGTGTGTGAGAGAGAGAAGGGCAATGTCACGCCCCAACCCTCGAGCACGTGACGATTCCCATCTTTCCACTTTCAGTCATTTGAATGCGACGTCCCAGGACGCGTCGTCGACCATTCTTTTTATCTTTCAATTAAGCACATGCGGAAGCGATAATAAATCCCCATACAATTTAACGAGTTGGGATAGTCAGGAAAGTCAATCAGAAACACAATCAATGATGCCAGATTATTCATCTTCTGATTAACCTTAGGAAGTCTATACAAACAGGCCCTTACCACGGGCTACTTCCTACAGAGCCAACCAAACAAATAGGCCAGGATTAACCTACTTCTCCCAAGACGCGCCACCTGTCGAATCTGCCTCCAACGGACCTGAAAATGGTTATTTAATAACCAGTGAGATGCGAATCTCAGTGAGTTCTTGCCCTAATCCCCGGCTAGGACACCAACTCACCTCGGGGTACCTATGGCGCGGTCTAACACCTCAAGCAGATCAATAGCAGAACAACCATACATCTTAGGCAATGACTTAATACAATCAATACTATCATGAGCACATCGACAAGCATTCGACTCGCAAGCGACCTTACCCGGTCATGCCATACCCTGCACGGTAAATACACATGCAATTCACCAATAATGCATCTTGCACTCGCAGCATTACATTAATCAATCACACTCGAGTCGTGTCGCAGGCGATCTCACCTGGCCATTGCCACACCCTGCACGGTACCAACTCAGGCATATCATGAACAGTGCACAAACACAATTATAATCAGAACACAATGCCGTTTGTCTCTCATGCACTCTTGCATTCATGCGTGTTCCAATTATGCATCTCCCCGCGTCACACGCATCAGGGCACAATCATTCTACCTCCCGGTGTAAACACACCTCAGGGCTCTACCTTTTCCCCGCGTCAACACGCATCAGGGCCCAAATCTCCACCTCCCCGCGTAAACACGCCTCAGGGCTCTACCTTTTCCCCACGTAAACACGCATCAGGGCCGCCCTCCACCCCGCGTCACACGCATCAGGGCACGATCATTCCACCTCCCCATGTAAACACACGTCAGGGCTCTACCTTTTCCCCGCGTCAACACGCATCAGGGCCGCCCTCCACCCCGCGTCACACGCATCAGGGCACAAGTGGACTCATAAGCACACGTCATAATCCACACAAGGCATGCATGAAGTCCACATACGAAGCAATGAGTATTCCACACATTATCCATGAATCGCCACATTGCGATAATCCAATAATCAACCAATTTCATAAGGAATACCACATAATTCCCGGAGTATACGTGCTTCAATCAATAAGGCATAAATAGGCAATCAGCAAATCAATCAATTATTGCCTCAAATAATGTTCGTCTCACAATAATGCGACGACCGATAATTCCCGTAAATCACTAATTACCACAATTACTTATCACAAAGTAATTAATCCAAACAGCAATCCAACATGCTTTCATCATAACAACACATCAAATAATTCCCACCATTTAATTATAAATAGACCGCAATATTCACCATTGAACTATATTCGATTTTTATTAACCTAAATAATAATAAATCCGAATTTCCACAAATAACATTAATCCTGAATTTCCACAAATAACCTTAATTCCGAATTTCTACAATTAATATTAATTCCGAATTTCCACGATTACTAATAATTCCGAATTTCCTCAAATACCAATAATTCCGAATTTCCACAAATAACCTTAATTCCGAAATTCTACAATTAATATAAATTCTGAATTTCCACGATTACTAATAATTCCGAATTTCCTCAAGTACCAATAATTCCGAATTTCCACAAATAATATTAATTTCGGAATTTAATAAATAATAACTATTTTCGGAAATAAATAAATAATATTAAAAGAGATTATTTCTATTTAATCAAATAACACTAATACGGATTATCCACTAATCCTTATTATCCCAACTAATCGCCATTAATTATCTTTAAACACGTTTAACCACATAAACAATCAATAATCGTGATTAACTCTAATCCGCCTCCTAACTAAAATCAACACTAATCTAATCTCCCCCTAAACAAGTTTAGCTGACTAATCGGGGGTTTAGAACTTAAACTCACCCGGTAACGAAGCCGACGATACCGGCGTGACGGCAACGACGAGGCGAATGCGCGGGAACTCCCCGGCACGTCGGGACGAGGCGGCCCGGGGCCGGATCTCGGCCGAGGGCGGCTGTCCGCGCGGCGAAAAGTCGAGGAACGCAGGGACCAGCGGTTGCGGTGGTCCAAGGCCGGCTGGCGGGCGGTCCGGTGACTCCGGACGACGGCCAACAGCTCCGGCGAGGCGGCGACAACTCCGGCGATGGCTGGGCAGCACCGGAAGAGGGAGAGAAAAGGCGGTCCAACTGTCTCGGGGGAGGGTAGCAGGTCGGGGGTGGCTCCGGTGCGGAGGAGGAGGCTCGGGGACGATCCTCCGGTGGCCTACGGCGGTGACCGGCGGGAGCTCCGACGACCAGATCTGGTGGCAGCGAGGCTGCTGATCGCGGTTGGCCGGAACCCAAGAGAGAGACGGCGACGACGACGGTTGAGCTAGCTGGCGGATGGCGGCGAGGGAGGGCCGAATGGTGACAAGGTGGTTCGGCGGTGGCTGGCCGACGGTGGCGGCCGCTCAGGCCAAACCAGAATCGGAGGAGAGAGGACAGGCGGCTGACTGGGGGCGTGAGGCGACTCCGGCGGCCAGCAGAGGAAGCGGCCGTCGAGCTCGATGGCCGGTGGTCGTGGCCAAGCGGCGGTGCTCGGCAGGCGGCCGACAGCTGGTGAGACCAGCCCGGTCAGAACCGGACGCGACGGAGGGAGGTCGGGCGGAGGAGGAGAGAGACAGAAGCTGGTCTGGGGGGGTGGTCGGTTCGAAACCGGCGAACAACTCGCCGGCGAGCAGGGGGCGGCAGAGCTGCGGTGGCGATGGCGGTGACACGGCAACTCGGTGGCAGCAGCAGCTCCATTTCCGGTCGAGCAGAAAACCAAAGGAGAGGAAGAACCGAAGAAGAAGAAGCTGAGGAGAAGAAGGAAGCAGCGCACGTCCGTGCGATTTNCAAAAATGGTGATTAACCTTGGAAGGTTCGTGACCCTACCCAGTTTGGGGTTTTCAAAAATTCAGAGCAGATTTTTCCAACAAATCCCATTTAGGGACAACTGTCAAAACTGAATTAGTTTTAAAGATAGCTTGAACCCGATAATATAAGGAAAAATAACGCTACAAGTGCTATAACTTCTGTAAAACACTCACTTAAGTACCATAACATTTTTTCGATAACTCAAGTGTTATAACTTTTGTATGGCGCTAACTTTAATGTCATAATTTTTTTCGATTATTTGAGTATCATAACTTAATAAAAATGCTCATCACCAATGTCATGCCATGTAAGATTTTCGACACTTTGGGTGAGCCTTTTTAAAAGTTATGGCAATCAAGTAATTGATTAAAAGTTGTAACACTTGAGTGAATGTTTTCTTTGAAGTCATAGCACTCTAGTCATTAGAAAGAAAAGTTATGGCTCTTAATGAACGCCACGTGAAAGTTATGGCACTTGTGGTATCCTTACATACGTAATTTGTGCTACATTGGCAAATCATCTAAAGGTTTAGGATTAAGGCTACAAATTAAAAATTTTAGGACTGAATTGACTATCGTACAATAGGTTTAAAATTTTTGGGATAATTTATCCTAGTATAACCTATAGCATAAATCTTATTTACAATTACCATCCCTGTGTAATGCCCATCCGACTTGGGATTGGAAGGTTATGCTAGATTCTAGATTACCTTTGGGAAGCATCCCCATGACTACATGACAGATTTTTCTATTCACAGCATGCTAACGACTAAGTTGAGAATTCTAGACATGAGTGATTGACCTAAGGATGATCTATTTTTTATCAATATTCAGAGGTCTTGAATATAATTCCTATATATATATAACTCTTTCTGAATGGAGGAGGTTTTCTTGAAGGTAAGAAGGAAGTCGAAGGGCTTTCTCTGTTTTAAACCTGCCTCTCTCTCTTATGGAAGGGTCTATTTATAGAAGGGTCAAGTTACTACAGACAAATAATGAACAGTGTGTTCACGAGCGGTTACTATTTGTCTGCAGTGAGAAGTGACTTGATTGGATCGAAAGTGCACAGTAATACTGTGAGAATCTTTGTGCTGAATTCAAAATATGGAATCTGATTTGACCTAAAGTGCACAGAGATTCGGTGAGTCTTTGTGCAGAACTTATAGAATATTTGGGTAGAGTCATGTGATGCATTGGTTGTCCCACCTTTGCTTTTCAATCTTCATCTTCCGCCAGATTAATACCATAGCAATCATCTTCATTGGTGTTGCCGCTATGGTGGGAGTGGGAGGACTCTGATTCTTCAAACTCACTTATTGCCTGTTTCAATTCTTAAAAGAAGACCTTGGTTACAAAAGGATTGAGCAAAATCTTTCAGATCCTAGCATCCAAAGGAAGGTTGCCAACCTTGAATCTTGTATAAAAAACTCCATTTGTTCTACTATTCCTAATGCTTTTTGGCCAAGAAAATGTAATGTCGTTGGCCTTCTCTATGAACCAGATTTTTTTGAGAAAAATATTCCCACCAAGGCACGACCCTCCCAGATGAATCATGAAGTCATGAATTTTTGTCAAAAGGAAATTCAAAAACTTCTTGATAAAAAACTCATCAAGAAAAGCCAATCCCCTTGGAGTTGCTCCGCTTTCTATGTCAACAAAAATGCTGAGTTAGAAAGAGGAGTCTCTCGTCTTGTTATTACTTACAAACCTTTAAAAGACGCCCTAAAATGGATAAGATACCCTATCCCCAATAAAAAAGATTTATTGAATAGACTCCACAATTCAAAGATATTTTCTAAATTTGATATGAAATCAGGATTTTGGCAAATCCAAATCGAAGAAAAAGACAGGTATAAGACTGCTTTTACTGTCCTTTTTGGACAATATGAATGGAATGTAATGCATTTTGGTTTGAAAAATGCTCTTTCTGAATTCCAAAGGATTATGAATAATATATTCAATTAATACTCAGATTTCATAATAGTCTACATAGATGATGTTCTGGTTTTTTCTTCTAATATTGATCAACATTTCAAGCATATCGGTCACTTCATTAACATAGTAAAAAAAAATGGCATTGCTATGTCTCCTAGCAAAATATCTCTTTTTCAAATCAAAATCAGATTCCTTGGACACAATATTTACTTAGGAACTATCATACTTATTGAAAGATCAATAATTTCTGCTGAAAAATTTCCCGAAAAAATCAGAGATAAAAACCAATTGCAAAGATTTCTTGGAAGTTTGAATTATGTTATAGATTTCTTTCCCAATATCAACATTATTTGCAAACCTCTCCATCAAAGGCTTAAAAAAGATCCTCCTCCATGGACGAATATTCATACTGATGTAGTAAAACTCATCAAGAAAAATATAAAAGAAATTCCTTATTTACACCTTACTGATCCATCTGCATTCAAAATCGTTAAAACCGATGCTTCTGATATTGGTTACGAAGGAATCCTCAAGCAGTCAAAAAACAGTAAAAAACAAATTGTCCAATTTGTCTTTAAACACTGGAATGACTGCCAAAAGAATTACTCTACTATAAAAAAAGGAAATTCTTGCTATAGTTTTATCTATTTCTAAATTCCAAGGTGATCTTCTGAATCAAAATTTTCTATTAAGGATTGATTGCAAATCTACGAAAGATGTTTTACAAAAAGATGTCCAAAATATTGCTTCAAAACAAATCTTTGCCAGATGGCAAGCCATTTTATCTGTTTTCGATTTTGATATTGAATTTATAAATGGTTCTTCAAATTCATTATCGGATTTTCTCACACGAGAATTTGTACAGGGAAAATGCCCCCCAAACCCACCGGAAAAGACAAAGGCAAGGAAATTGCCCAGTCTTCGGCATCAAAACCCAAAAATATGACCAACATCAGAAGCTGGTTACAAGCTGCCCAACAACCTTTCAATACATCAGAAAGTCAGATTATTATATCCCCCAAAGAGGAACCCTTCTCACCACCTTCAAACCCTCAGTTTTCCATATCCAACCTCTCCCATCAGGAGGCCTTAAAACTTCTTGAAATAGCCTTCAATAAGCCAAACAACCAGGTAGAGGTAAGCCTGAATCCTTCCCCTCTGAGTGTTCGAAAACCAAAGGGAAAAATGACTCTTAGTGAGGTGGTGATTCAGCCTACTCAGACAACTCAGGCAACCCCTCCAAAATCAAATTTTTTTGATAAAACGAACTATCAAAATATTTGTACTGTTGAAAATGGTTTTTATGACGAAGACCCGATCGTCTTTGCAAGAAATATGTTTTCTGAAAAATTTAATTATACTCCGCATGATCCTTACAAAACAGTGGAGTTTTATGAAAGAATTTTGACAAAAACCAAGTCTGTCACTTTCAAACACTTTTCTGATAAAAATCATATCAATTATTCCACGGCAAGGATACACAAAATCATTCATCCTACCATGTAGAAACCCACTTCCATAACCATGGTCAAATTTGATACCAAGATCACCGAACCAATACCATACAGAACCTCTTATTCATATTTTGATTACCAACCAGCTTGGTGGAATACTTTCCTTAGGAAAAATGCAAATAACTCCCACACATGGTTGATCTTTTTTGAAGATTTAAATACCCGCATGATACCCTTCTGGTTCATTCGATGGTGTGAACATTTTGGACCCATTAGTGAAATTCTGCACCCTTGGGTGCAACCCAGTTTAAAACTCTTCTCCAGCAAATTTAAACCCCTTTCATATGAAGAAAGATTCCCTAACCTGATGTTCTTTTTCATATACTTCCGAGTATCATGGGTTATGGTGTGGAATTTCGAATACAAAAAGATCATTGAATCAGACACTCTCGTATTGACTCGAAAATTTAGAGTCAAGTGGTGGGATGGTTTCAAATTTTTTGATAAAGTAAGTGAACAATCAGTCACAGACTGGTTAAGCAAGAGAAACCCCAGCCAGGGTTGTTCTAATATCCTCCCACCTGAAGGAGTTACCCATTTCCTCAATGATAAGGGGTTTGTTCTATCTAAACTAGCATTGGCTCAGTCCCAAGATCAACTCAAGGGATTTTTAAAACAGGCAATAAGTGAGTTTGAAGAATCAGAGTCCTCCCACTCCCACCATAGCGGCAACACCAATGAAGATGATTGCTATGGCATTAATCTAGCGGAAGATGAAGATTGAAAAGCAAAGGTGGGGCAACCAATGCATCACATGACTCTGCCCAAATATTCTATAAGTTTTGCACAAAGACTCATCGAATCTCTGTGCACTTTAGGTCAAATCAGATTCTATATTTTGAATTCAGCACAAAGATTCTCACTGTATCACTGTGCACTTTCTATCCAATCAAGTCATTTCTCACTGCAGACAAATAGTAACCGTTCGTGAACACACTGTTCATCATTTGTCTATAGTAACTTGACCCTTCTATAAATAGACCCTTCCATAAGAGAGGGAGGCAGGTTTCGAATAGAGAAAGCCTTTGACTTCCTTCTTACCTTCAAGAAAACCTCCTCCATTCAGAAAGAGTTCTCTCATCCTCTCCCTCCTCCACTTCGTCATCCATCCAACAACCATCCCTCTTTCTTTTCCTTCCAATATCAATAACCAAGCACTTGGTTCTGATCGATCCTTGGTAAGAATTTCATATTCCCATCTTACCATTTTATCATCATAAACCCTTGTTACCCCTGTTAGATCAATGGTTGCAAACCTCATTTATGGTTTATAAATCAAAAGATCTTTTCTATATTGCACTTGTATTTCTTACGCAAATTTAAATATCTGTACTTATGACTTTCAATTAATGCAATATTTTATTTAAGATTTCCTACTGTCTATTTAAATTATTACTCATACCCCACAATCGGCTGGTTTAACCGCATTTGGTTGGTGATTTAATTACCTGCCTATACCCCACAATCGGCCGGTTTAACCGCCTGTGGTTGGTGATTTAATTACCTGTAATTTATTCATGCAATTTATTTAAATATGAGCATTTATTGACTTCTTCTTACTGTTTTACCCTTATGCCTACAATTATATTCCATTTCTCTCAATTATAATTTTGCTTCATCTGCTTTATTTCATCATCACCATCAGTTCTGTCAACATTTTTACTTACTGTTTACTTGTTGTTTAATCACCATTAATTAAGAATAATCTTAATTAAGTGTCTCTTAATCACAAACGATCTCTTTCTATTTATAACACCTCACAAACGATCTCTTTCTATTTATAACACCCCAGATCCTTGGTACGTTGTATGGTATATATATCTATCAAAATAAGCCTTAAAGTTCCTAAAGATCACTTTATTCTAAATATTTCTAACACTTCCCCTCAAGCTGAAGTATAAATTTTAAATTATGCATAGCTTGTTACAAATATAATCTATCCACCCATTACCCAAGGGTTTAGTAAAATGTTCGCAAGCTATTCACTAATTCGAATGTACTTGGGAATGATCAATCCACTCTGCAACTTCTCTCAATGAAACGATAGTCAATCTCAATGTGTTTTGTTCTCTCATTAAATAATGGGTTGGACGCTATATACATTGCAACTTTATTATCACACTATAATGCCATGGGTATTGAAGCTTTAGAGCCTAACTTAGTCAATAAATGTTGAATCCATACTAATTTACATGTCACTTGTGTTATGACTTTATATTCTAACTCAGTACTGGAGTGAGCAAAGACTTCCTCCAATCAAGGTACAATCGCTAATGGTTGACCTTATCCAATCTACATTAGAAAATCCTTCAACTCTATTATTACCATGGTTTTGATAAATAATTCTCTTCTCTATAATGTTTTTCAAGTACCTCAATATCTGAATAACTGCACCACAGTGAGATATACAAGAGGAAGATAGAAACTGTCTCACCACACTAACTGGAGAGGCAATGTCTGGTTGAGTAAGTGCGATATAATTCAACTTAACTATCAATCTTCTATATCTCTCATGATTATCAAGAATCTCTCATTCCTCAGTAGCCAGTTTAACCTCTTTTTCAATAGGTGAATTAAGAGGCTTAGATCTCAATATACTCATCTCAATAAGTAAATTCAAGATATATTTTCAATATGACAAAGCAATACCTTTTTGTAATTATATAAATTTAATTTGTAGGAAATAATTCAACTTTCCTAAGTCCTTAGTCTAAATTGTTGCTGAAGATAGATTTTTAGTTCAACTATACCAACCAAATTATCTCTTATAATGATAATATCATCAACATACATAATTAAGAATAGTGTGCCTTCTCTTCACCATTTATATATAAAAAAAAAGAGTGATCATTTTCACATCTAGACAATTCAAAAGAAAGTATAACCTCTTAAAAACTTCCAAACCATGCTCATGGGGATTGCTTCAAACCATATATAGACTATTTTGATTTGTAAACCAATCTCCCAAGCTCCTCTTGGGCAACAAACCCTAAAGGTTGCTTCATAAAAACTTCCTCATTAAGAGAACCATGTAAGAAAACATTCTTAACATTAAGCTAAAACAAAGACTAGTTATATGTGGCGACAAGAGCAATCAGAATTGGAATAGAACAAAGTTTGACAATATGAGAAAATGTATCTAGATAGTCAATCCCATACATATGGGCATGCCTTTTGGTAACAAGCCTTGCTTTTAAATAAGCAAAAGAACCATCGATATTGACTTTCACAATATATGCCCATTGACAATTAATAGTAGTTTTGCCTAAATGAAGAGGTACCAAATTTCAAGTTTGATTAACTTAGAGAAATTGTAATTATTCTTCCATTGCTGTCATTCAATCAAAAGTTTGTAATGCCTCAACTACAAACTTATGGACAGGATGTTGTTCAACAGTAGATAAAAATGATAAAAAAGAAGAACACATAGAAGAGTATAAGATAAATGACTCATTTGGTTCAGTTTTTCCAATGAGCTTTCAGCTCCCAAAACCCCTTGGGAAAATGCTTGGGTGTTTGGTTCATCATTTTGGAGGACTTTGGGGAGTTGCAATTGTATCTCCAAAGCTTGAGAAGGGTCTTTGGCTAAATGCAAGGTCAAAGGTGCATTGGGAAGTTGTATTTTTGGAATGCAACTTCTCTGATTTAATGAAAATGTCAAAGCTTCCAATTTTGCTATCATTTGCAAAGTATTCTTCCAATTTTACCCATTTAAAAACAAACCCTAAACTCTTCTTTTTTCTCTTACGTCTCTTGTTCTCTTGCCTATTGCCCCCCACTCGTCGTCTCTCTAAAAAATCACTTGACCTCACTTTTCTACTCTCAACTATGGACGCCTCTCGGGCTCTCGATGCTGCTCACGCTCTTGACGTCGCTGCTTGAGTTGGTATTTTACACATATACACCGCTCTTGTTTTATCTTTTTGTTGTGTGACATCCATTCGTTTTTTGAGCTCCGTTGAGAAATCTCTCGGATTGCATTGACCGTTGATTGATCCGTTCACTCCCAGACCCAATTTGATCCAAATTGCTCGAAATAGGAGCGTTGGGAGTTCTAATGGTAAATTGAATTCGTTATTTGTCTTATATTGAATCTCTGTGTGGCGTTCACTACTTGAAAAGCAACATTTCAATCTGGCACTAGCTAATTGTGTATTTTGGTCGGGGGTTTAGTTGTCGCTTGTGATGGGTATCGAATTGGCTTGTGAATGGACGTATAGTTCAATGGCCCTATGGTGCATTATTGCTTCTTCGATTCGATTTTGGACTTAAGCTATAAAAATGATGATGAGTTTTAAAGAAACCTCTACTAACTGAGCTTTCTGCTTAAGGTGTTATGCTTGGTGGAAAAGCATAAAAAATCGTATTTTTTAATGTCTGGCTTTGGTTGTTTCGTAGTACTTTTCGAGGTCTCCAGATGTTAGTGTTTTGTGGTTCATGCTTTGGCTTTGATTTGAAAATCTCAACTTTCTTTGGCCCTACTTTTTATTAGCTATGATATCATGAGGGATATAATACGTTATTTTCTGCATTTCTAGGAGTAACTGAAATGATTACTTTGAATTAGAGTTTCTTTTTTATAGGCTATGAGATACTTCCACAGGATGAATGTATAGAAATAGCCGAAATGTTCTTAATTGAGCTATCATTTGTTCACTTTCTAGGATTCGATGTTATTAACAAAGTGTTGAGCTCCTGACTAGTGATTTTTTCAATTGAAATTTTTTTTCTGGTAGGGGTGAAGCAATTCTCTTGAACTCAGCATGTTGTCATTTCCAACAGAAAAACTTAGATATCTTAAAACTCATTTCAGTAGTAGTGGAACCTATGTCTTTGTTTGATGTCATTATTATGTTCAATGAAAATACTCTCTACTTTTTTCTTATGCCCATTATTATGTGCACATATCTTGTTCTTTTGTTGTTTGCTATTTGCTTTGTGCTTGTGCTCATTTCTTGTTCTGTTTGATAAATATTTTTTGCTTTATACTTGTGCATATGTCCTGTTCTATTTTGTAAATACCATTTGCTCTATATTTGTGCCTATGTTGTATTGTTTCATCCATGCTGTTTGATTTGCTGGTTAATTGTAAATTGATGGTTCAATTTTTTATTGTTTATTTTCATACTATTAGAAGATGGCAAGTTCCTCAAAGGAAAATGCATATTGGACTGAAGATGTGGAAACATTTTGTAAGTTGTACGTTGAACAAATTAAAAAAGGCAACCGTCCTGCAACCAACAAGATGGATAGATGGACGGTCATAATTAATAAGTTCGAGCAATTGAGGGGCAAAAAATATGATAAAACTCAAATGAAAAGTAAGTAAGACAATCTCAAAAAAGAATGGAAAAGATGGAGGACATTAGTTTTAAGTGAAATTGAATTAGGATGTGATTCAAGGAAGAAAATCATTGATGTGAGTAATGAATAGTGGAAAAGTAAAATTCAAGTTTTTATATCTTTTTCTTTTACTTCTATTTAAATTCATTTTCAATAGTACAACTTACTAAATTGTTCTATTATAACATGACAATCCTAAGATAAAGATTTTTAGGACAAAATGCATACCTCCAAATCTTGAGGTATTGTTAGATAAAATGTTTTGGAATACGGTTGCAATCGAAGGTGTAATATGGAATCCTATACAAGGTTTATGTGTCGATGAGAATGTTGAGACCACACAATCTAATACAATTGATGATGTAGGTTCTACTGATGAGAATACATAAGCCTTTGTGGGTGAAAATACTGATAAACGAATTCAAGCTCAAACCCATAAAAAAGTGGCGCAAACTTCAATGAAGCAAGCTCGAGGAAAGAAAGAAAAGAAAATGACCCCGTCAGAACACAAATCAATAGGTTTTGCTCTATTGTCAAAAGTATAAGTGCTGCTACTGCTGCATCTCAAGCAAATGAAGGATTTGGTTCTTACAATAATCTCATACATATGTTAGATACCATACTTAAGATTACACAAGATGAAAAGTTATACTTTATTGTAATCAAACATTTTAAGGAAAAAATAGACAATAGGCAAGTTTTCATGAGCTTGAATAGTGATACATTAAGAATCAAGTATCTCAAACTTGAGATGAAAGAGCTTAGCTATAGCTAGGATGTTATGGTACTTTATTTAAACTTTTTGTTATGTTACTTTATTTTCACATGGGATTTTTATTTGCATTATGTGTGAACCTTATTTCTATTAATATTTTAATGTAAGGATTAATTCCATTTGGTGTTATGTATATTTGATCGAGTTATGTGATGGTTGATATTATTATTTCTCTTGATGGATGATCAAGATTGTTCATGGTTTCTTCTCTTGATGGATGATTGATTGTTCATGATTTCTCTTTCTCAAGCTCTATATTTTATTACATTAGGTAGTAATGGATGACCATGAATAAGAGGAAAATGAATTTTGGGATATTCTTGCAATTACTCAAGCTTCAATTGCTTATAAGGCAACGTGCATTTGCAAACAACCTTCCATAACTTCATCATATACATGTTATGCATGGCTAAAATAGTTGATGGATGAATATGCTAATTCGATGAGGTTTTATAATGTGTTTAGAATGCATAAAGTTGTATTTAATAACTTAACACATAACCTAGTGATACAATATGGTCTTAAAGGATATTGGAACACGAATGTTGCAAAAATGATTTGTATGTTTTTTTATATGTTAAGACATGGTATAGGAAATAGATTAACACAAGAGCGTTTTCAGCACTTCGGGGAAACCATAAGTATGCACTTTACCTTAGTTTTAGATAAAGTATGTGAGATGGGACAAGATTTGATACAACCAACCGATTGACAATATATTGAAGTTCCGAACAAGATCAAGAAAGATTGATGATTCTATCCATATTTTAAGGTATGTTACAATTTTACAAAAAACCTAAAAACTATATATAATTCAAGTAATATTTGTGTTATTTGTTTTAGGATTGCATCAATACTATATATAGTACACATATCCTAGCAGTGGTACCTACATACAATAAAACGTGCTAGTTATATGTAATTTTAACATGTAATTTGTCTATGTGTGTGCCGGTTGGAAGGGACAAGCTCATGATATTTGTATTTTTTACGACATCATAGGAAGACGTGGTGCGCAATTTCCCCGTCCTCCTCCAGGTTTGTCTTTATATATGTATATAATGTTTAATTATAGCTAGATAGCATTTTCACTAATTAGAGAATTAACACATTTGATGCTTAATTAAATTTTTATTATATTTGTCTAGGTAAATATTACCTAGTGGATGCTGGATATCCAAATCCCACGGGTTATTTAGGGCTATATAGAGAAGTGATATATCATTTTCCAAAATTTCGACAAAGTCCTTCACCTACGAGATATTGAGAAGTGTTCAATCGTGCCCACTCCTCACTATGCTCAGAAATTGAGTGAGCATTTGGCATATTAAAAAAGAAATGGAAGATTCTAACTAACAATGCCAAGTTATCCATATGAAAAACAAGTGCTAATTGTCATAATGACAATGACATTGCACCATTATATATGAAGAAATGTCGTGATTGATATAGATTTTGAAGAAGCAGATTTGGATCTTGAGTGTAGATATTTAGTTGATAATGATGCTATAAATGGGGGACAAATACTTTAAATGAAAATCCATTTTCTGACATGACAAGTTTACGTGATGAAATAGTTATGAGTTTGATAAATAATTGAGTAAATTTGTAATATTTAAGGATAAATTATTTCTTTTATCAAGATATATGCAATCATATTTATTTTAATGAAATTACTCTTTTTTTATTGAGAACTTCCACTTTGATATGCTTTTTAATTTATAAATTAGTAAATATGTTTTTTTTACATTGTTCTCAATGCAAAAACATTAATGTTAAAGTCATTATCTTGTTATAATTAAACAAATTAAGAAAATTAAAAAAAAACTTAAATTGGTCAAATCAAAAGGCTTTTCCAAATATTATTATTTGCCAAACAACATTCCCCCAAAGTTGCTTTCCAAGGCATATTTCAATTACATTTTATCAAATAGTATTTGTATTTCTCCAAACACCCTTAGCCTATAGGCATTTGTATTTGCCCAAAGGTTTTCTCCAAATGCTGAACCAAACGCACCCAAAGTTTGCAATAGTGTTGACTACAAAGACACCATATGTGAAGTATCTTGAGGAGACTAACAAAATCCTTGAAGAAACTAAGCAAATGTATCTATCAATATGCAATAGTCTCTCATCCAAGAATTTGAGATGTAACAGTTTCATGTTTAGGACTAAGACCTCCTAAGAATCCCATTATAGCCAATTGTTCTCTTCAAAGTTGCATTTACAGAACACTGGCTGAAATATAGAGAACAACATTTAATTCCTCATACATTCTTTTAAAATCAGCGAAGTACTATGTAATAGAACGTCCATTCCTTTTAGATCATTAAAATTCTTGTGATAGCTCATAAATCCGTGATAGGTTATTTTGGCTAGAACATAACACATCCAAATATTCTTGCAATTCTCTGACCGTATCAATATGAGTTACTAAATCAATTACATTACTCTTCATAGAGTTTAACATCTAACAAATAATTGGCACATTAATAACATCCCAAGTTGCATTATCTCTAGGCTTAAACTCAATTAAGTGTTTATGTTGATTCCTACCTAAAAAAATAAGCTTCACAATTTGCTTCCATTGATAGAAGTTAAAACTAGCTTCAAGCTTTTTATCAGTAATTTGATTAAAAGATGAGGAAACCACCTCGATCATCACAAAATTATTCTTCTCAAAATCTTGGGGTTAGGACACTAGGAGTGCCATAACTTTCGTACGGCGCTCACTTTGGTGCCAAAACTTTTTTTTCGCTCACTTGAGTGCCACATCGGAGTAAAATCGTTCAGTTAAGTGCCACTTCCGGCCAAAAATCGTTTAGTTAAGTGCCAAAATGCATACGTTGAATTTTTTAATAATTTTTTTTAATAAATTTTGACGCCGAAGTGGACTTTTCAGGTAAAACGACGCTGTTTCTACTCTTTTTTTAAAAATTTCGATTTTTTTTCTTTTTTTGTTTTTTTAAGGCCGGCGAGGGCCACCGGTGACCCTCACCAGCCTTAAAGAAAAAAAACAAAAAAACAAAAAAAAATCAAAAAAATTAATAAATATATTAAAATATTGTTCACCGGCGCTACGTCAGCTTTTCCGGTGGCCACGTTAGAATTAGCACTCAAGTGAACGTTTTTTAAAACTTGTGACACTTAAGTGAGCGAAAAAAAAGTTTTGACACTAAAGTGAGCACCGTACGAAAGTTATGGCACTCCTAGTGTACTTATCCCCAAAATCTTTGTCAGTTGTACTCTTGGTAGGATCACCTATTCCCAAGTAATAATAAGAAAGTTTTCACAATATTTTCCATCAAACAATTCAACATCAACAATTCAATAATCCAACAAAATTGAGAATATATCATCATAGAAAAGGGTCTCAATGATCCAGAAACACCACTAATTAAGAGACCATAACTAGAGTAGTTGAACACCCACAATCAATAGATTAAAAAACCATGAAATCCAAATTTGGTTGATGAATTAAATAGGTTTGGTTGAAGCAAAGTGAATGAAAAAGTCGAGAAGACGTAGTCTAATAGACAAATTCATAAAGCCACGATTATGTCAAATAACATTGCTAGAGCTTGGTGAGAAAGCCAAGGGAGATAAGAAGATCTCAAACCATTGCGCAAGGTGGGTTGCGCGCAATGGGAGGGGTTACCCTAGAGAGAGATGTGTGAGAGAAGAAGGCATAATCTAAGGCAAGTCATGTGGCTAGCAACCTACTCACTAGATCAAAGGCAGTGAGTGGTTGTTCCATTAACTAGGGTTAACAACCTTGCTTTGATATAACGTGAAATGGAAATAGTATCTTTTATCATTCAATAAAGTTCAATATATATACATCAAAATAAGACCTAAATGTCCTAAATATCACTTTACCCTTTATACTTCTAACACTAACAAAAGAGAAAATAAAATAAAAAAGAAAAAGGTGTTGTTTGAGTTACTATTAAGAATGAATTTAAATTTTTAGAGAATGATAATAATTTAAATTTAAAATGCGCGAAAAATTTATAGGATGAGATTACATTTATGTTGACCTTTTTGTATTTTGATTTTGTTGGTTTCTTCAAAATTTACAATTATCAATTTGTCTTTTATCGGAGCTATTTCTATTGAAAACTTACATAAATTATTGAGATTTAAGGATGGCCTCGAATTGTTTTGCAGCACAAAGGATAGAAATTATTTAATAGCTAATTGCTAGTCTCAAACGATTACCTTTATAGATAATTTAACATGAAATTGTCTATTTGAAATTGTCGTTTGATCCACAGGTCCGACAATCTCCCCTCACACATGATTGGACCCTCGACCCGATCCTAAGTCAATTTTACTCAAATTCCAATCTCTAGAATCATCGATCATGTGAATCTCATCCATAAATTTCAATCGATAAAACGGGCCGACGATATCGGGTTCGCGGATCTCGGGTCGAGACAAGAGTTTCTCCTTATTGGAATTAACAAATCACCACCAATCATCCCCCCTTGAGGCCTCGTTCATTCCCCAAAAACCCTAACCGGGGCGACCTATATAAGCTCATCTACGGCCTCCCCCTCGCGCCTCCCATACACCCAAAGCACTCCTCCGTCTCTCTTCTTCCTCTCTCCTTCCTTCTCAAAGAGAAGAAGCGCAGAGCAAACCCTAGCGAAGCGAAGCGAGAATAATGGCGGAGGGACTGCACCTGAAGGGCACGATGAAGGCCCACACCGACATGGTGACGGCCATCGCCATCCCGATCGACAACTCCGACATGATCGTCACCTCCTCCCGCGACAAGTCCATCATCCTCTGGCAACTCACCAAGGAGGACAAGGTCTACGGCGTCCCCCGCCGCCGCCTCACCGGCCACTCCCACTTCGTCCAGGACGTCGTCCTCTCCTCCGACGGCCAGTTCGCCCTCTCCGGCTCCTGGGACGGCGAGCTCCGCCTCTGGGACCTCGCCTCCGGCGTCTCCGCCCGCAGGTGACCCATATCTCTCCCCCCACCCCGCACACGCCTTGTTGAAAGTCTTGTAGCGGCCTGTCTCTGTAGCGTTTCCATATGGATCTGTGCTTGATTTGAGGGTCTGTTGAGTGCTAGTCTATTTTAGCTTGAGCTGTCTTATTGCATTAATTTAATTGTGAAGAAATGGCGTTCTAGTGCCAAGTTATTCTCTTTAAGATCTAAAGTTATTGTTTATTTTCAGTTCGATAGGTTTATTCTTTTTAGATTTTGATAGTTCTTGGCAGATCTTCATTGATGGTGCAGAGAGTAGAGATTCAGATTCATACGAATGAGTTTTCTTTGGATAAGTAGCCTTGCTTGCACTAATTTTGGAAATTCTTGGACCTTGATTTGATTGATCTTCATGCCATTGAGTTGCAAGTGCTGTCCTGATTGAATGACTAAGAGCATAACTTGGTTTGATTTGATTCTGTTGTAGGTTTGTGGGCCACACTAAGGATGTGCTCTCGGTGGCCTTCTCCATTGACAACAGGCAGATTGTGTCAGCATCTCGTGACCGCACGATCAAGCTCTGGAACACTCTGGGAGAGTGCAAGTACACCATTCAGGAGGGTGAAGCTCATTCTGATTGGGTGAGCTGTGTCAGGTTCAGTCCCAACACCCTTCAGCCAACCATCGTGTCTGCATCGTGGGACCGCACTGTGAAAGTATGGAATTTGACCAACTGCA